>VXBU01032196.1:407917-450843 GCA_013400315.1 Bombycilla garrulus | reverse complement strand
GTGGGTGCGCGGGGAGGAGCGGTGCGTGCCGCGGGCAGGCATCGCCCCCCGCCGCTCCGGCCCCATGGGCCGCGGAGCGCGCACGGCACGGCCGCGGCGGCGCTCGGGGATAGGAGATCAAAAACACGTAGGATGAATTTCAAGATGGGCGGTAATGGGATGATTTGGGGTCCCTCGCAAAGGCGGTCACAGGCGAGAAGCGGGAGGAGAATTTACCCTTCTGAAGTTGGGGCAGAAATTCCTCCCGCTGTCGCCCGGCTTCTTGGCGAAGTCTGCCGGGCGGAAACCTACACGTCTCACCTGCGTCTCCCTTCATGGCTTTTTCTGGACGAGGCGGTCGCGGGGCGTGGGTCATCTGCGCCGGCGTCTCGGCGGTCCGGGCGTACGTGGCGGTGGGTGCCAGGGTGAAGTGTCGTGCTCCAGAAGTTGTGCATCCTTCCGGAGGGATGCTGCAGGGTGCAAGCGCCCTGGGCAGGAGTTGCAGGGCAGTTATTCTCCTTCTCTCATTTCACCCCAACACACCTCTTTTTTTGAGAAATTGGTTCGGCTTTGGTTTATTTACCCCTGTTGATGGTAGTTTTCTTGCATGTTCTCCATCAAAATTATTTTTCTAAACAGAAAAATTATTCAAATGCGAGTTTCAAAGTATGTATATTGTCTAATGGGGATGTATTGTTAAAGAGGAAGGAGTATCTGGTTGCCCATTAATTCTTCAGGTATTTTCCGTTTAAACTTGATGAGGAAATGTTCTTTTTTTCTAAGTAACCTTTCATGTCAGTTATCATTAGCAAATCGGCTTAGCATTCACAGTAAAGATTTCCTCACAAATACGCTACTGATTACTAATGTTATGTCTGAAACACTCCATAGGACAGAAATCAGCACACCTCCGGTTTTTTAATATGTAAATTTGAAAAGCCTTTCCTTCCATTTCATGACGCTGTGAGTGGCCCCGGTTAATCAGATGTAACTACAGTAACTAGCAGAGGAGGCTGCTGATAGGCAGGGTGGTTTCCTGCACCACTCTACTAAAGCAACCTGATCAATTAATGCATCCTCAGTATTTTGTCCTTGGCATCTCTGACGAATTTTATAGTATTTCTGTGAGGAGCTCCAGTAGGGAGAAGCTGAAGTCTCTTTCACCTTTAGAGATAACTGAAGCCAAATTTGAAGAGGGGATAATTGTTTGAATTGACTGGACTGTGCTGCTGAGTTCCTGTGTATATATTAAATTCTGGAGGCGATCCAGTAGCCAGAGCTATCTGGGTCAGACTGGAAATCACCTCAGTGGTGGGTTTTGCAGGGTCCTGATCACTTCCTAACAAAATAAAGCAAGTGTTAAGCTTTTGCAACATGCGCCAATTGCACTGTAGGCATGGGCTGGAGAATGGAGCTGGTGGTGTGGTGGGCTTGGCATGAGCAGTCAGCAGGTCACACTGAGCACCCTACAACTTCAGGATATTTGAGTTCACTGTGCAGAGCCTGCAGCAGCATGAATTACAGGGGGAAAATGCATTTAGATGTAACAAAGGCTGCTGGCTCATCTCCTGCATGAGGAACTAATTTTTAAAAAAAAAAATTGGCTCCCGTTTCTGCCTCTGACACAAACTGCCAGTGTTGCTGTGGGCAAATCATTTCATGTTTTCCTCTCTTCTCATCTCTGCCTGACCTGCCAAGGTCTCATCTCTACAGGGCTGTCTGTTCAGACCCCAGCTCAAACCCCTTACTTTCCAGCAGCTGCCTTGTGCACCGCAGTCTGAAACCCGATGTAGGTGGTACCTCTCTGCTCTGAGGGGATACAGTTTGACATTCAAATACTGCTGCTGGAGCCAATCGTACAGACGCAGCAGCCTCACAGCAACTCATCAATCTCTAATCCTACCCCTCCTCTAATCCAGTCATTCTCTGCTGCTGATGGAATCGCCCAGCATCATTGGAGCCGTGTTTGGCTGCGTGCTCGCCTTCGTGTCGGCGAGCCTACGTCAAGCCCGGGAAGCAAGTGGCAGTGGAGATGGGATGAGGATCAGCAGCTCTTCAGGACACAGACTGTCACCTGAGGCTACAAAACCCATGGCATGAGAGGCCTGGTGTGATTTAGAAATAGAAATTGTAGCTAAAGGGTAAATTGCTACAATGTCACAGAAAAATGACCAGAAAATGGAACCTGGGGCATTCCTGCACAGCCAGCTGCGCGCTGGTTGGGAGGGAACGGAGGTGGAAGGGTGCAGCTCTCTCGGCGTAACAACGGCATTCTTATTTTAGCATGGAAGACAGCCAGAGATAAGGAGTGGTTGTCATCCGGCTGGTTGGAGGATAAAAAAAAAAAAAGGGGAGAAAGAAAAGCTGTGTGGAAAAATATTTTGATGTAGGTACTAAAGGGAAAAAAAAAAGGCAGATAACCTTGCAAATGATAGACTAGCTATGTAAAGCTGGCAGAACAAGGCTTTTCCCATAAAATCCAGAATGATCCTAATTAAGCCCAGACCTTGTTAAATGACACATGGCTTTATTTATTTCAGATGTTTCTAGGTCCTAAAGATGGGGCCAAATGTGAAGAGTTTGATGTGACAGATAGTTTAACCCCAATTACTTTTACATAAATCACGTGATTGTTACAGTAGCTGAGTACCTCTGGTGGGTGCCCCAAAGCTACTGATAAAAAAAAGATATTTTTAAAAGTCCCCTGAAAAACCTATGGCAGCACAGGTGAGGCTTTATGGAAGTGAGATGGCCATCCTCTCCGCAGGCAGGAGGATAGGAGTGTGGGAGCTGTTGTGGTGCTGTGTGCTTGCTGGTCTGTATGTACAGGCAGCTGAAATGGTGGCTTTGTAGAACAGGCAGCCAGAGAAAGGGACTTAAAATGGGAGCTGACAAATATTCTTGTTATGAAACTGGGATGGATGAATGATTTATGGGGGTACTTGTTTTTATTTTATTTTATTTCTAGAGGAAGGAGATGGTTGGTGATGTGTGGCGCTACCCATGGATGGCTTTGTTTTGAGATCAGGCTGTGCTGGGTCCTGCTTCCAGAAACAGCATCTACAGAATAACAATACAGTGAAACACTTCCCAGCATAGTGTGAGTTTCATAGACTGTTTTCAGGATGAAAAAGTTTCCCTTATGTTCAAAGCTGTAGGCCTAAATCCTGCCAGCAGACTCTAGATTTCAAAAAAGAGATGGCTCTGAGAGGTCCTAGGCTGTGGGAATCATTTTAGCCTCAGTTCTCCTAGGGAATTTCCTTTCCTGGGTTTGCAATATTGCCCATCCCTCCCAGGGCACTGAGCTACTCTGTAAATAGGCCACTCTGTGGAGGAGCTGCTCTGCTGGGTGATTTAATGTTGCTTGCTAGTTCTGGCTTTCCTTTTTTCCCACCCCCACCCAGTTCTATCCATGCAGTCCTTTAGTGTACAGAGCAGTGCTGTAACATGGATGAGGCGGGTTTACAGGGTCACATCTGTAGGATTTTGCCAGTCCTACGGGTGGCTGGGTGTCCTGGGGACCCTTGTGTCAGCTGCAGCTCCACACTCAGTTGCTGGTTTTGGGTGTGAGTGACTGGATCCCTCTGAGCAGGACCTGTTTTCAGCATTCTTTTATATTTCCTAGTTAATAGAATCGTTGAATAGTTGCATTAGAAGCGGCCTTACAGGTCAACTAGTCCAAGCTCCCTGCAGTAAGCAGGGACGTCTTCAACTAGATGAGGTTGTTCAGAGCCCTGTCCAACCTGACTTGGAATGTTTCCAGGCATGAGACATTTGCCACCTCTGTGGGCAACCTGTTGCAGTGTCTCCCCACTCTCCCAGTAAAAGAATTCTTCCTTATGTCCAGTTTAAATTGACCATAGTTTAAAATCATTACCCCTTCTCAATTGCAACGGGCCCGGCTAAAATGTCTGTCCCTGTAGTCCATCCCCGTTGTCTGTCCCTGTCTGTCCTGTTGGTCCTCGTTAGGAAGATGCTGTGAGGTTTTCCTGGAGCCTTCTCTTCTCCAGGATGAACAGGCCCACTCTCTCAGCCTGTCCTCATAGGAGGGGTGCTCCAGCCCTTGGATCATCTTCCTGGCCCTCCTCTGGACCTGCTCCAACAAGTCCGTGTCTTTACGTGCTGAGGAGCCCAGAGCTGTGTGCAATATTCCAGGCAGGGTCTCACAGGAGTGGAGGGTGCCCTTGGTCCCACTGTTTGTGTCATTGGTGAAGTTATTAAAGGATACCAGTCCCAGTATGGACCTCTGAGGGACATCATTCATCACTGATCTCAATTTGTGAATCTAGTTATTTGGAAATACTGCTTTAAGATATCAGAGGGCTAAATATTCTCAAGAATTAAACAGAGAGCCTCGTGTAGGTCTCTTGTTTCCTCCACCCTCATCAGAAAAAATGAGTCCTTCAGCTTAGTAGCTTCCAGGTCTCTTTATTGCTCCCTCTCCCTTTAGAGTGGCTAGAGAGCAGCCACTACAGCAGAAGGAAGGCAGCTGCTGTTGACTTGGAGGACAAGCTGGGTGAGGGTTTGGGTTCCCCCCACCTCCCCCGTGGCAGGCACAGAGATATCAGAACAAGCCCCAGGACTGACCGATTGTCATGTGTTCCCAAATGTCTTACCATTGTTTTATCTTTGAGCTAATGATTGGGGTGAGCTCTGATTGACAAGAGAGGTGAGGGACGTTTGTGACCCCTCACTAAGCTTCAGTGGGGCTGCTAAGGGCAGATCCCTGAACATTCCGGGTGCAGCTCCAAATTTATTTGGTCAGGATAATTTTGAAAACCAGTCTCTCTTCCAATGACTGCATGTGCTTCAACTTTTTAATTATTCTGCACTTTTCCTGTGGAATGGAAACAAAGAGGTCGAAGTGTAGTGGCCACCAGGAGGGCCAAGAGGGCAATGGCTCATGCCTGCCCTGGCAGTCAGTGTGCTCCTCATAGCAAAGCCAGGTTATTTGGAGGAGTGCAGGTCTTTCAGTCCAGGAAAATATAATTTGTTAATGGCCAGAGAATAATCACTTTACTCTGAAAAGCCTCTCCAGCTGCATTGCACCAACTGTTCTTTATCAGTCTCTGAATCCTTAATGACAGTAGCAGCTAATTTCTCTTTCTGTGTTTTTCTAGCTGCAATGTCCTATTTTCTCTGAGTTTATTGAGAAAATAATAGAAGTCATTGCATAGCTACTCGTCACCTTTCAGAGAAGAAGACTTCTCCCTGCCTGAATGGCCAAGTTAGTTACTTGGGGATTGATTCAGACAATAGCAACTTTTTGTAGCTCATCAGTTATTAATCTGTGCCTAGTGAATTAAATTACTAACTAGAGGAGTGTTACTGAAGTTCTAGTCTGTGATTATCAGAATATGGTGAATAAACTGTTCACAAACAGTGTGACAAAGGCACATGTACAGTCTATTGCATGTAAACAAAAAAATAAAGAAATAAAGGGTTAGGAGGGACAAAGTTAGAAATATTAATTCTTTGTGTTTATTTTCTTTTAAAGTTGATTGTCTTTGAAGCTTTTGTGGCAGTACTACACAAAATGGTCCTTGGTTTAAAGAGAACTATTAGGTGTTCCATATATATCTATAATAATTAGGTTAAGAAAAGATAGGGAGGAGCATTGGAATAGATGGGCAATGAGAATGGAAGACACAGAAGATAAAGTGAAATGTGAAGTATTTTTGTGTTTGCACGATACATATCTCTCTGGTTCTTGGTGATGGATCACTTGTTGTAGACCTGGATCTACACAAGGCCACTGCAAAGCAAACAGGAAGGGCAACACATTGTTTTTTAATCAGGATTTTTTTAACCAAGAAGTCAGGCATCACTGTCTGAATAATAGATGCCTTCATCTCCAGCCTTGGTGATGGGGCTGGAGATCAGAGGCAGCTCTCAGCCAGGAGGTCTGCCCTGCAGAAAGGTGGGGAAGAGGACTTCTGATGTAGCCAAAGCTTGCTCTGCAGCCTGTGGGATGCTGAGGGGAGGCCAGAAGGAAGAAGAAACAAATAGCAGATCCTAGAAGAAGGAGCAAACAGAAGAGCCTTTCTGTTTTCATGTGATGTGCCTGTAATTCATCTCTGGTCCCTGAGGGATGGATGGAGTTACCTCTTGCCTTTTCATGTCTGGAGAAGCCATGTATGCTTAGGGTGGATTCACAAAGCTTCTGTGACAGAAGAAACTGGGCTCTGCTTTAGAGCTCTGCTGCATTGTGTGTGCAGGATATATCAAGGGGTGTTGTTCTCTCATGGGACTGGTGGTGCCAAGCTCAGTATCTCACATCTCCCCACACCCTTGTGCCTAAGCTTGTGTTCATTTTGCAGAAAACTGCTTGACCATGCTCCAGTTGCCCTACAACCAAATAATGTTGGTAGGTGGAAGAAAACAAATGCAAGGAATTTACTTACCCACTCATCTAGGAAATGCATCTGCCTTTGGTTTGGCTTTGATGTTTATGTCCCTAACTGTGTTTTTTTGTTTGTTGTTTTTTTTTTTCCTTTTTTTATTTTTTCCTCTAAATGCTTGTGTAACAGCTGTGTTTAGGTTTGAAATCATCACTTCTCTTTTAGGATGCGTTTTGGCTGTCACCACAGCCTTCTGTCCCCTAAAGGAGGGTATTAAATTGATGGGGGCAGCCATCAGTTGGGTGCCATGGGTGTCATGGATGCCGTGAGTGCTACAGGCAGGAGAGTGGAAGCAGCAAAAGGCTGTGTGCCATGGATCCCCACGTTCATAGCATGCAACCTCAGAGCTGTGCAGTGACTGTCCTGGAGACACCTAGCACTGCCCCCCACCAGAAATTATTAGGTCAGGAGACAAGGTGGATGCCCTTGATCACAAACAGGCTACAGACATCTTAGACTCACTTTGGTTACTGGAGAGGCTGGTCAACACTTTTACCTTGTGATTGCTTTTTGGTGGAACTGAAGAGCTCTGCTTTGCAGCATGAAGACCTGAGTATTTTGGGACCTGATAATTCTGAATTCTTGAGAAGAGGTGCCCCTGCATTTCCAAGGAGCCGAGGTTCTCCATCGAGTAGCCTTTTATTTTTATAAAGGAAGGAGGTGTTTTTATTAGAGTTTCCTGTTTTGAACTCTTTGGTTAGAGGGTATGAAGTGGTCAGAGGAGGGAGACTTATCATTTAGATCAGGGTTGTCTCTTTGTATTTTCGTGTTTGTATTCATAATACTCATATAGAAATTATTTTCTTATATATATATATATTATATATTTTGAATTGTGCCATTTTCCCCAGCTCTGTTTAAGGCTGCTACTTAAAGGAAATCTAAATAAGGTTTCCTGTTAAGAATGGTTTAGATTTAGCTCGCCCTGCCTGGGGCTGAGGGATGGGTTAGGACACTTCTCAAGGTCCTTTTCAGGACCCTTTCTGTGATTCTAGGCAGTTACTCAGCAAAACAGATTCATAGTAGGTTGTGCTGGTTATGCTGAAAGGGTTTTGCTATAGCATTTAATGTGGTTATTTGTTTGAAAAGGAAATAATAGGTAATTTAGCATAGTTACTGCTGCTGCACTGGACAAATGTTTCTTTAAAGAGGAAAACAAGTGATGTTACATTTTTAGACCAACATTATGATATGGCTCTGATTAATTTTTCCAGGAGCTTTGTGTTTTTTTATATCTGCTTAAGTGTATTAACATTTTAAAAGGTCAAAGGTAAGCTTTAAAATGGATGCCAAATTAAGATGGATGGGAGGAAAATGACATTTACTTCTTGTTACTGCACATTGTTTGAGTTTGACCACAGGCAAAAACAAACCAAAGAACAACCCCCCCCCCCATACACACGCACGCATGTGTGCATGCATGGACAGACAGCCATGTTCCCACCACCTGCCTTCCCTCCACACCTGGCCTGGCAAAATCTTATTCATCAAGGCTGATTAATCATGATAATCATTGTTATTATCCTAACAAAATCAGTAGTCCAGTATATTCACTTCCAGACAGCCTTTGTATTTTTTTCCAAAGTACATAATTTAACTAGTGTGAGTGGACTCTGTAAATAAAAGTAGCTAAAATATAAATATTAGGAAAACATGGCTAATGAGAACTCTAACCACGTTATCATTTCCTGCCCTTGGTATGTTTGAGATGATGATTTCATCTGGGAAGGGACTGGACTATTCATGCAGTTCCTTGCACATTGAGTCCCAATGAAAGCAAAGAATAAAATATGGTGGCAATGATGCCTTTGCTTCTGGTGGGAATGCTGGCCGGTCCCAGCCAAAAGCAAGGCTTTAGCAGAGCTGCTCTGCAACCACACCAGTCTTCAACAACTTTGGGTTTGGACAAAGCAGCATAGCTTGAGGGAAGGACTGGATCTGGTTTATGTCCATCATTTCCACTCTTGCCCTTAAATGATGGTGACTGTGCTGGTGATATTATGCCCTGTGCCTCAGGAATCTGAGCCACTCTCTGGTGAAAGGGACCCAGCCTGTTTTCGTGAATGCTGTTAACAAGTCAGATTCGCTCCTCTCGCTTCCTGACATATGCCAGTATAAGGGGGGTTTAAAACAAGGGAGAAAAATGCTAAAATTTCTTCAAATCCTTCTTCCGACTGGTGGCTAGTGGCTCATGAGGGAGGCTTCAGACTGTGTCCTGTGTCAGCCTCCAGACCCTGAGCCCCATACCGTATCCCTGAGCACACCCCAGCCTCGTGTGGGCCGCGAGGGCTGTGCCGCTCTGGGAAGAGTCACCCAGTGCCAGCTTGGCTGAGCCTTGTGTAACCAAAAGGCAGTGCTGCTGTTCCCATACCCACATCTACCTGCCACGCTTGGGCTCCCTAGGCAGGGTGGCTCCCCTGAGCAGAGCAGGGATGAAGAGAAGGGCTGGCAGCAGCTTTCTCAAGGGAGAAAGATGCAGCACTCAGCCCTGCCCCTGCACAGCAGCACGAGCTGTGTCCAAGGCTGGGATAAGGGACAGTCAAATCTTCTCCTCCCTCCCCAAGAAGCAGCAAGCTCTTCTAAGCATCCCTTCCTGGGTGCTGAAAATATTTGTCTGACAAACAAACAAACAAAAAAAAAAAAAAAAACTAGAAGGAAAAATGACAATTGCTTATATGCTTTGTTCCAGCATGAAAATGTACTTTTAATTTCAAACTGAATGGATTCTGAGTTGAATCTGAGTAGAACAAGCTAGACAGTTTTATTTTTTCATTTTATCAAAATTGTTTTTAAATCACTCAACCCAAATATTTCTTTTCATTTTTTTTACCCCAGCCTTGCCACTATAGCAAACAATTCTATTATTTGCGAGCTCTAATTGCAGTGATTAAACAAACACAGCAAACCCCGACCCTTCTCAGAGCCTCATCACAGCCCCACAGCCAACTTGGTCTGTATTTTGTCAGCAGAGAGGGAGATGTGGCTTTGTGTAGACTGAAAATAAATTACGGACTTTCTGGTTTGTTTTTTTTTTCCCTCCAAACTGATACACTATCAGTTTGGAGAATGAATAATTTTGCCTGTTCTCTTGCTAGTGGGCTGAGAGATATTTCCCTATTGTGAACCTGGTGCAGTTTAAAAAGCATTTGGATTTTCAGTGCTTTGTTCACGTGTTACACTTAAGTTGCAACCTCTGTTGCTATTAGAATAACAGGCAGGGGTGCTACTCTGTTAGTAATACCCATATTAACATAAAGGAAAGAGAGGCAAATATCTACATCTATTTGGAGTTTTTTACTGTGAAGGTGGTGGGTATCTGAAGGCAGGGTTAAGCAAAATTTTGTCTGGCTACAGTTCCATCAAATCGGAACCAACAATTTTTTGGACATTTTTTAATGACACTTATTTATAGCAGGTAGCGCACAGGCGGCTGCTATTTCTCAGCGTGCGGGAAGAATGTTCTCCAGATGGTGCTTGCTGTTTATGCTTTTATTCACTTCGCTTGAACACAGCAGCACTCAACACAAAACATGGAAAATTGGAAAATAAAAACAATTATATTTTTACAAAGTGCCATGTGATTTGCTGAAATGTCTGAGTTGACGGATGAGCCGTGCGTGGGGGCAGCGGGGGGATCAGGATCAGGCCTGTCACAGAAACCCAGGCCCCGAGCCCCACGTGGGTCACAGGCGTCACCCCCGCGGCCAGGGGCTCGCCCTTCTCTCCTAAAAAGAGGTGGGTTTGAGCAGAGCTGCTAATCCTCTCTGTGTCTCTTCTGCCTCCCTTTTCCTGCACAGGGATTTGGGTGAATGTAGGAGGGGCTGTTATTTTAATGGTGATATATTTTTGTTGGGTTTTGTGACTATGCAGCCCTAAGGTGGGAGAGACAGGAGACAAAGCATTTCATAAACTCGCCTCTGCCATCATGTTCCTTTGGCTCCTGGTCTCCCTGAAAAGGATTGAAGTCCTTTAGCTGGTCCACCTGAAAGCAGCAGCTAAAGTCAAGACTGATGCCCAAAGGGAGCAGCGTGCTTCATGATTTCTGTTGGTTACAATGGTGAAGATAGGTAGGTTCCCAAATGGTTGGCATGGTCTTTGCAGGCTTTTGTTGTGCAGCTTCTGCAGGACTACTCACAAAGAAACATTCTCAGAGTGGAAGCGTTAAATAAAAGTCTCTGGAAGCTTTTTTTTTTTTTTTTTTTTCATTGAAAAACCTTGGAAAAGTTGGGAAAATAACTCAATTATTTTACTTTATTTTAAAAAAAAACCCAAACAGACTAGCCAAACAAAAAAATCCCCAAAACCCCCAGGCAATCTTAAAAATAGATATTGACAAGCAGGAAAAAAGTATTTTTGTTTTCTTTTTTTATATCTTAATGGGTAAAAGAAATAACTATTTCTTGTTTCTACTGAAAAAGAACAAGAAAATGACAAACCCACAGCACTTCAGGGCAGGTTTTCAAATACCAAAAAACATATACCAATTTTAAACTTTGGAACGGGACATGATTATTATTTCTTTGAGAACACAAGCCTTCAGATTCCTTAGAAATCTAGTTTAAAGCCAGCAGTACTTTCAGTGAAAGTAAATTTCAAGAAACTAATGTGTGAACAGCTCAGCTGGTTTTGGAGTTTTCTCTGGTAAATGGGCAGGGTTGCTCAGTGCTTCAGTTCCTCTCCCTTGCCCGTTACCCAAGAGACAGCCCTTTCCCAAGCAGAATTCTTGCTACATCAGCTCCATGCTGTTTATCTTCTGTTGCTCCCTTGGCAGTTATTATTTCTTAATGTGTTAATTGTAGTTCCTGGACCCTTGTGTGTGAGGGTGTGTAATGCTCATGGTAATGATGCCGACACGTTCTCTAGTTCCTGGAATCGCAGAGCGAAGAACTGAAATACTGTTTGGGCATAGAGCATCCAGTAAGAGAAGTCAATTAGAAGACTTCAGATAGCATGACAAGAATAAAGTGGGTAATGAGGAAGAGTAGGCATTGGATTGGGGTGGGGATTTTTTAGGCTTATGCAATTATTATTCCTTCTATGGCTCCGGCTTTGTGTGATATATATATATTTTTTAATTAAAACGTGAATTATGTCACTTGCTTTCCACCTTTTAACAGTATTTCACAGTAAATTTCATTCCTAATAGCAAGTAGTCAGGGGTGAGGAATTACTTTGCTGAGTGATGGGGATTGTTAATTATTAAAAAGAAACCTATGTATTTGAAACAAATTAGACCTCATTAAGCCTTGTTCTGTTTCCACACAGACCAGCAGACATGGAAAAGCCCATCCAGGAGCATGAAAAATTCCACTTTTTCGCTGACACATCCCTAGTAGCCGTGCTCCTGGGCTGATTGGGGGTGCATTTGCTTGCGTGGTTTGTTCAGAGATCCCTGCTCTCTCTCAGTTCAAAACCCGTGATTCTCTTGGATCTTTCCCATTTCCCTTCTGCTTCTCCCATCACCCCCAGCCACCCCAGCCCACCTGAACACAGGGCTCCCACCTCACTCTGGAGCCCACCTGGTTGGGGCAGCCAGTGCCTAGACAATGTCAGAGTGGACCATTGGCTGCTCCAGGTTTAGTGAAAGGAGAAACACAGGAAAACTCCTTTTTTCTTCCTTGGTTTTGGAGGGGAGGAGGATCTTTGACTTGTACCATAGACTTCTCTCCATGGCTAGACTGGCAAACCCTATAAAATAGGATACATTTATTTGTTCCCATTTACAGAGGCAGAGGGTTTTTTGTTTGTCTGGATTTATTTTTTTTTATCTAAGCTCATCCATGACTCTTAAGTTGTTTCTACTTAGAGTTTTTCCATGGAACTTTAGCAAAAATCCAAAGGGCTGAAGTGATTGTTGGAGAGTACCCTCAAATCTGTGTAACCATGCCATGTTTTGAGCTGCTTTTTTGAAACTTGTTGAAGGCAATGAGTGCGTCCACAGGAGACTCCTAATAAGGAGAGCGAAAGGTGGCCTTAAATGTTCATTTTAATTGTATGTTCACAGGCATGCCATGTATGGGCTTTGCTGTCTGGCTGAGACATTCCCCAAATCTTCTCTTTGGCTTTACAGGCAGTGACACTTGTATCAGGAGAAGAAACGCCCATTCTGCTGGCTAGAAATCAGCAATAACATTTTGACATCTGTGCAACAGTTTAAAATGAATTATTCAGCACATAAATTGTGCTATTTGAGCAGCCAGCACATCTCTGCCCATTTACTACTGTCAGTCCATGGTGGAGATATCATTGATGCCAGTGGGAACTGAGCACATGGGCTGGGGGTAGGTTTTGGCCCATAGCCTGAAACAGCATTTGACAGCACCCCTGCAGAACATGATAGGAATAATCTGCTTTACCACCAGCAAAAGACCGAAAGACAATGCATGTCAGTCTGTTTCTTCTCTTAGAGTATTTTAAACACATGTAGATCTTAAGAATTAAAGAAAGGATCTTAAGATCTTAAGAATTAAAGCAATAATTAATTGTTTGACTGTTTGAGTTTTGCTTTAAAGAGTGAGACTGGCATGTAATTTTGATTAAATCAATGTATTGCATATGACTCTCCAGAAGCCCTGAGCATCTCTTGCCTGCTGAGAGTAGAGCCTGAGCACAAACTGGCAGCAGGTCCGGGCCAGTCTCCAGCTTCTGCCAATTTGGGGGGTTAAAGTGAAGCAGTATTTGATCCCTGTCAGCAAAGAAAATTCATAAGATTCACCATGTCAGCAGCATCTGATTCGGTAAAACAAGCTGAAGTGCTGTAAGAACACACTTTGGGGAACTGGAAGGAAACAGATAAGTAAACACCAGTACACCCCTTCCCTGCTCAAGACAGGCATTGAGGATAGAAAGTGGACATTTATCTTGTGCTTAGCTTTCTTATTCAGCAAGGTCATCTGAATTAAAGTGTGTATCTGTGGTGAGAGTCTAACATCTGTTATTTCACAGGATGTCTGCTCCCTGTAGCTGCATTTTTAAAAATAAAATGCAAAACACAGTATGGAGATGTTCTGTGCTATGTGTTACTGTCCTTTCCTTACCCTTCTTTAAGGACTATGCTGTAGCTGTCCACTGTCTCACCCGTGAAAATTCAGGAGCACTCAGATAGCATTGCAGTGTGCATCAGTATCATCTGCCTATCACTGTCCATGTTTTTCAGGTAGCTAGCTAAAAATGCCTCAATTTCTACCTGCTCTTCATTTATGTGTAAGAAGTAATCTGCTGTGGTAGGAGCTCAGTGCTGTATGTGAAAAGGCAAGACATTATCCAGGTAACTGTAAAACAAATGACTGGTATAATGAAAGTTAAGCAAATCCTTATGTCCCCTGAAGTCAGTAGAATTTAAGCATGTAAAGTCTTGCTTGCAGTAAGGGTGTGTCCTCTGATCGGAGCACTGTAGCTGTAAGGTTTTTGAACCCCTGTGTGTGTATAGCTTTATTTTCAGAATCCCCAGGAGCTTTGCAATTAGCTGAAAGATGTGAAGCTGTGCTGCGTACCATGCAGCAGTGCTGGATACTCAGGTGGGTGCTTTGGCAGAAGGTGGGACCTGGCTCCCTCAGCAGTCCTTGACAGGAGCAGGTCTGCAGCTGCTGCTGCAGCTGGGTGCGAGCTGGGATGTGCAGCCATATGTGGCTACGTTTTTGTAGGGTCTAAAGTCTGTTCTGGCTTTTGTAGGGCTGCCATCACCAAAGTGTCTGAACCTTCTTGCTGTCTTTGATCCGCTCAGCATCACTGTGCTCCCCTGGAGCAGGAGGATGTTGTACCCCTTGGGCATGGTGTAAAAGAGGCACAGAGAGATGTCAAACCTGATTTTAGTGGTTATTTTTGTGTCGGCATATGTGGAGATATTTCTGGGGGAGGGTTCCAAACCTCCTGTCTGCATAGTTTGGACCCCGTCTGCTGTTACAAACTTGGTCCAGAGTTGCACCATGTGGGAAACTCATGAATGGGGCCATGGATGTTCATCTCCCCTGTGTCAGAGCAGAAGTCAAGGATATGCCGTGCTGGTATAGATGTGGGATGGTGGGGGAAGAGAGGAATATGTTGTCCAGAAAAACAAGAAGTGGGTTAAATAGCTCCAATAATGTATGTATGAGGGTGAAGAAGGCTACCTGAGTTTATTGCCACGTGATTGGAAGGATGTGGGTAGCCTGTGTGCATCCATTAATTAGTGATGCAGTTGCTCCATGCTGGTACCAATAAAACCTTAATAGTACATGATACCAGCCCGTGATTGCTTCCTTTTTTCCACATCCCCTTGTGAGGATGTGTGTATATCAGTGCAGCTGTGCACTGCGTACAGCATGGATGTGCTGTGGCTGCCTGCACAAGAAAAGGACGGTAAAATAATTCAGCGGGTTATTACCTCCCCTGTGATTTTTCCAAGTGTTTATAAAAGGATCTCTGATATGCAGCGCTCTCTAATGTGCACAAAATAACCAGCGTTGTTTTCTTTCCTTTTCCTGAGACATATTAATTCTTAAAATGGCTCCTGAGCAGGCTTTCCTAGGTACATGTAGCAACTGCAGCCTGATGGTTTAGCAACAACAACAACAGTGAGAAAGGCTGTCCCTAGTTTCCTTTATATGCACATTGTGCAGTTTTTCAAGCAGTGCATCAAACACTGCTGGCTGGAAATTTCCAGGCCCATTTCCTCCTGCCTGGTGCATGCTCATAAAGCAAGATTGTCTGTACGGTCTGTAGCTGCAGTACTGCAGAAAGTCAATAAAGAGCTGACCACCTCACCTCTATCAAAAGCAGTTGAGAAGCCCTGCCTCATCTGCCTTATTAAAACTGCACTTGACTCCTGCAGAGAACCTAGTTGGAAACCTTGAAGAGGAGGGATAAAAAAGGAGTCTGAAATTGCAGTGAGTATTCTACAGCTAGGTCTTGTAGTAAGGTTAAAGAGTGCATATTCTGAAATAAAGCAAAAAGGGAGCTTCATTAAAAAAAAAAGAAAATGCCTGAATTTAATGCTATGAACTTCTGACTTTCCCACCTGCAGTACAGCACAGAGATATGATTAGTTATTGCAGCAATGAGCAGATTTAACTACTGGATTTGTATTTTGAATTTAAATATGTATATGCCTAGCTATGCATGTGTGTTTATGCCTTACATATGCATTTGTGCAGGAGAAGGCATAATGTAGAAGTAGATGCCAGAGGTTAGAATTTGTAATGCAACATGTCTTTGAGTGTGTGTTTGAAAAGATGTTTGGTTTTTTCTCCTTTCCTTTATATAAGAGTAATTGATTAAATGTTTGTCAAGCTTTCAGTAGTATCTACTGGGAGTCATCACCCTCACGTTACCCCAGCGTGCCAGCTTTTCTTCACCTTGAAATGAAAAAAGAGAGAACTTTACCGGAAAGATCATTGCTTTAGCTTAATATTGTAAGATTTCAGAGATTGAATTTTCTGATAGTAATGAAATGAACCCTGAGTTGTGCCATGAATTTGATTGCGGTTAATTTGATTTTTGAGATGCTCAACAAAGCTTGCCCATTAGCTTTAACCTCACATACTTTGGATTTGTACAAACTGGTGTTTTTATGTATGTATGGGTAGACATAACATGGAAATCTCTCTCCTGTGGTTCAGTTGTTCGTAACAATTACTGTCACTGAGTGCTTACTAACTGTAGGGCTGTTGCAAGTAGTATCCATAGAGTTGCTGACCAGTAATCCCACTGTTTATTGCTTTCGTGGTGCAGGGATAGTTTTCCTTTTCACAAGGAAAAATACAGCTGAACATCTCAGCCAGGAGACACATGCAGACTCCATCCTGCAGTTTTTTCCAGTTCTCGCTGATCTTAATGAGCCTAGTCATGTGAATAGCAGTGACTCTTGTCAGAAAGGAGGGTTTTTTGGCTGAAACTCACCATTTCTGTTTATGTGATTTGCCTCCTCAGACTTCAGAGTCAATGTGCTCTTCTTGCTAGTATTTGCCAAGAAGCAAAAAACCATGGGGTGTGGTATTCCCCATGGTGGTCCCAAAGTCTGGCCTGTTCTCCTTACATGATTTATTCTCAGTCAGCAGTCGATAAGATGGTGGAAGATGGCCTTTTATATATATGTGTGTGTAAATAATACCAGCTGCAGATAAGAAACTATTTGGTGATGTCAGAAAGCTAAAGACATAAGGCTACAGATAACTGGGATAGTGTTATGGAGTTGATCGTGTGTGGGAAAAACAGGAGGGGAATTCTGCTGCTGGGAAAAGATTGGTAGCTATAGGAAAAAAAATACAGAGGATGCAGTTTCCAGAGCAGGGGAGAAATAAGACCGGGGAGGGAAGAGCCGAATGGCAGGGGCACCCAAGTTGGGAGTGATGCCAAAATTCTCCAGGCAATGGGCAAAGGGTTGAGCTGCCAAGGAGACTACTGCCATGAGCTGCTCCTGGGAGGTCCTGTGAGCAGAGGGGTGCAAAGTCTCAACAGAAGTCAGGGGATATATGACTTTGTGATGTGCAGAAAGGAAGCTGCCCATAGATGGAAAAAGGGCTGGACACATGACTGGAAAGAAGGCTTTTGTCTGGATCTGTGCCACCAAAGTACACATCAGGCACTCGTGGAGTCAGGAACCAGGCTGTCTCCTTCCAGCTCCATCACCCTCAGCAAGCCTGCTGGAGGTTCATTTCCTGGCCCCAGCACTGAGGGGCCTAGGACAGCCCTGCTCCTCACTTGGGTGCTTCTGTGTCCCATGGAGGGCTCCTGGAGGTCATGGTTGGCTGCTAAAGGGCCAAGACCAGGGCATGTGCCGGTCCCCTCCTGTCCACCTGAAGTAATCTGGCCTGGGTGGAGTGGAGCACTCACACCAGGGCTGATCTGAGAGGCCCCCAGTTTGACAGGGTGAGGGGCCAGGTACCAAGGTGTGCCTTTGCAGGGAGCTGCTGTCCTTCTGCAGGATGCTGGCATGCCTACACCTCTGCAGCATCTTCTTGGATCCTGCCAAGTCACAGTCCAGCAGTGTCCCTGCTGACTACATGGCAAGGAGAGGTTTTGTTATTCATACCTTACTATTTTATAGGGTTTGGGTTGTTTCTTAAATTCTGTTCCTCCATTCTGCTTTTGGTGGCCCCATCTGAAGGAAACATGTGCAGCTATTTTGGTCAGAATTAGGCATACCCATTCAGCAGCAGAGGAAAGGGGGAAAAAATTAGAGAAAGCACTGATGACCTCACCAGAGAGTCCCATAATACCAAATTTAGCACAGAAGATCTAGGGAGGGGACAGAAACCTCTTTCTCTTCAGGGGGTGTTGAAACACGATGCCCTGGAAATGCTCAGGCAACAGAGACCATTAAAGTACCCTCTTGGCATGGAGCTGCCCGTTCCTGCCAGCTGTTTTGCCTCACGGTGGACAGTGTTGTATTTTCCATGAGAATCTGTATCCATTGCCTCCTTGCTACCAGCCTGCCCCTGATGCAGTGGAGACTTCTGTCTGCATGTTCCCTGAGGGACACGCCTTTCCCCATGGCTGAGGCTGGAAGCGGTGTGAATCCTCACCAAAAAGGATGGTACAGCTTCCATACTGCCACGAAGTTAGACTAATTCTGAGGCAGCATGTCCAATTTCTCTCAGCCAATGCTAGCCAGAAAGGAAACAATTTTACACATCAGCAATTTTTTATGATTAATAATATTATACTGCCTTAATTGAAAAATGGGCTGATGCCCTGAAGAAGAAATTAAGCTGCAGGAATTAGTATCTAACCTCTTTATGATGAATGTGTATTTTTACACACTGCATATTACTGGCAGTGCTTTTAGAAAGAGTCATGCCGTGTATTGTAATAAAAAATTGTCCTGCATTGTTTGTAGTTGTGTGGCACCATTCTGTCTGGCTGACTTGTCTTTAAGAGCCCAAACGCTTGGGAAGAAGCAGTGTGAGGATGCTGAAATCCTTTTAAAGGGAATTTATGTACAAACAGGAGGATGATGTGTAGGCTCTGAGCTCTGCTATCAGTTGTTATTGCTGGGAGATATTCACAGGGAACCGATGCCAGACGGAGCATTAGCCATTGCTGGCCTCAGTGCCTTCGTGGGAAGTCAGTCATAAAGTCGGCGAGGGCTCCTGTTTGTGGGATTTTTAAACACCAGTGAATCATTTTACGTAATAAAGCAGTTGTCATTGGGTGAGTTTGTGTAAAGGTCTTTGTGAACTGCTTTCTACCAAAACAAAGCTTCAGAAGGAGCAAGAGGCGATGCCGAAGGACAGGGAGATTTGTTATGCTGAGAAGAGACCTAACAGTTGGACTCTGCTGAGGCTTGCCAGGCACCCAGCGGGAGCGGGGAGCTGTCGCCTGTGTCTGTCAGTCTGCCTGCAGCCACGGGTGGTCCCGGAGGCAGGGCAAGTCCTGACTTCAAGGCATCGTGCTCCTTCCATGTGTCCTGGGACTTTGTCTTGTGTGGAGCAGCCCAAAGAATCCAGGATTAAAGATGAGAAGGTCTAGGTCTCTCAGTTGGACAGCTGGGGACAGAACAAAGTCAATAAAACTGCTTTCAGCTATACTGCTGCCCTGGCACCATCCACGTCTCCCGTGGGTTTCTTGGAGGACCATCACTTCAGCAGGAGACTCACATATAATGGGACGTGTTTCAAATGCCTTGTTCCCTGAATATAAAACACTTAAATCATCTCTCATCAACTTAAATACTGCTTACCCAAACCTTTGAATGTTGTGTGTCAAATCTCCCTGGAAACACACACTGAAACATAGATGTCTGTGGTGGAAGCACTGGTGCTTTCCAGTGCTCCTGGGCAGAAGGGTGTAAGGAGCCTCCTCCTCTTCTCCATCCTGAAATAGTGGGAGGATCCTCATGGAGAAATATGTACTTGGGTGATGCCTCCTTTCCTGGAGGGAAACCTGCCCACAGTTTGGGGCTGTGTAGGGAGGAGGAGGATCTGGGCAAGGATGTGTAGGAGCACAGCAGCAGCAGCCTGGGCTGCCTCCCCTGCTCCTTCTTGGCCACAGCCCTTTGGACTGTGCCTGCCATGGGGAGCCCAGGATCCTCCCAGCCCTGCTGAGGGGCAGTGGTGGGTGGGCTGGGGCTGGCGATGCTTCCCTGATCTGCTGTCACTGGCTGTGTAGGCTGGTCCTGGAGCATCCTCACACCCATTCTCTGGCATCTGTAAATCTGTAGTCAAGGTCTTGTTACTTACCTCTTCCTTTGTATTTCAGCCAGGTCCCTATTAAAGCAGACAGTGAGGAAGTCTGCATTAAAATGCTTCCTTCCCATCCGTCTGTCCTCCCCTCCTCCCAGCCCCATCCTCCTTGTCCCTGGAGGAAACACTGGTCTCTGCCAAGATCCTGCCTCGCAAAAGTAAACAATATGAAATTACAATAAAATGTTTTGATTTGCTGGGCCTGACATTCAGAAGCTGCACAACAGAGACTTACAAAAAAAGGATTTTCTATAGATAGCCAGTGTGAGAAAAAAATAAATCTCTCATATTGGGCGTTATTTAGATCCAAGCATCAGGGCAGCCTGAATGGGGAACAGAGGATTTTGTTGCCAAACCTGAAGGTTCTTAGGAGGTTTATGCTGCAGCATCTGTCAGCAGCTTTCTGCCTGGCATCTGCGGGTGACTGGCCTATTGCACATAATGTCAATATTTAGGACTCTTGTCTCTGTGTGTGTATATGTACTGTTGTTGCTTGATGCTTTAAGACTGGGCAGTGTACTGAAAGCCCTCAGAAGGAAATAGATGAGCTGAAACTTGTTTCCTCTGGGGCTTTTCCACATAACTCAGAAGAAGGCAAACAGAAATGGAGGTGTAATCCCCGGGAGATGAGCTTCCTTGGGCACTTGTCAGTTTAGCAGGCTGGGTAATCTGCGCTGTCATCAAGATTTGCAGATTAGCTGTAGTGAGGCTAGTTGGCTTTGACATTTCATTAGGGAAGTTTTCCATAGTTTTTCATCCTCAGTCTTGGGGCTGTAAATTATGGCTGATGTAGCTTTGTTATGCTTACACCTTCTAACATTTATGCAAGTTGTTGCTGGGGCTGCAAACATCTTATCTGGTGAGGATTTTTTAAATCATTGCTTGTTTATGAAAGACTAACTGGGTCAAAGGCTAATTTTGGGAAGGATCTGCTTTCCCCAGTGCTAACCAATACATTTGCATCTGGATATTGTAAGTTACCCAACCATTATCTCCTGAAATGGGGATAAAAGCAAACACCATTTATCCTATAATCTGCAAATATTTTGAAAAGTGAACTGGAATATCAATAAAAGGGCTTATCGTCAAGGTCTTGTGCGAAGTCTTAAGGACTTTTGTTTAGAAAGCAAAATGTTAAATTTAGAGACAAGAACTGTGCAGATGAGGAGGGAATATGTACGAGTGACAGCATTGTAAATTGTCTCAAGGGTTCAAGGGACCGGGGAAGGACACTGTGTCCTGAAGTCACTCCTTCTCAGAGATGTCTCTGCTGATAGGTGCCAGTCGTTGTTCCCTGTGACAGTGATTGAGGGGGACAAGGCAAAGGATCACCCTGTGGGCTCCTGCAATGGTGAGCAGAAATGGGGATGTGGCCTGGTTTATTCATGAGGGCTGGACATGCCCTCACTCTACCAGTTGCTGTGGAGGACAGATCTGTGTCCTTGGAGCTTCAGTTGCTGTCCCTGTTATCCTCTCCCTCTAGAGTCTCTTTTCAGATGCCCCCACTGAAGGGTTGCTGCCCTGAGCCGTGGGCTGTGTGAGCCTTGAGCTGTGTGAGCCATGGGCTATGTGGGCCTTGAGCTGTGTGGGCTGTGAGCTGTGAGCCATGGGCTGTGTGAGCCATGGGCAGTGTGAGCTGTTTGAGCCGTGAGCTGTGGACTGTGTGAGCTGTGTGAGCGGTGTGAGCTGTGTGAGCGGTGTGAGCTGTGTGAGCGGTGTGAGCTGTGTGAGCGGTGTGAGCTGTGTGAGCATTGGCTGTGTGAGCTGTGAGCTGTATGAGCCATGGGCAGTGTGAGCTGTTTGAGCCGTGAGCTGTGGACTGTGTGAGCTGTGTGAGCTGTGTGAACCATGGGCTGTGTGAGCTGTTTGAGCTGTTTGAGCCGTGGGCTGTGTGAACCAGCTGTGGAGAATGTGTTGCAGAGGCACCACTCTGGGGACAGCCAGGAGCGATGTGTGGCACAAGGCATTCAAGGCAGGGATCCATGGGAATGCTGGGCTCCACTTTGTAAGAGGGACATCCTTGTCCCTCTCTGGCCACGTTGTTTCCTCACTTCTGCCTCTCTTTCACCGGTGCTGTCTCACATCCTTTGCTTCCCTGTCTGCCTCCTGTCCCACAAATATTGTCGACAATGGCATGTGGGGTCTGGCACCTGAAACCTGCTTAACACACTGGTTTCTACTTCTGTTACAAAACTGTGAGTGAAAGGCAAAGTTTAGTTAAAAATTATTTACCATACTCTACTCTAGCTGAGAAATATACATAGAGTAGGTGTTGGGCTGTGTATCTTAGGGCTTCAGCGATTTATCTGTCAATTTTGTCATTGTAAACTGAAGGTGAAGTTGCACCTTCTGAAGTCTGGAATAAAAAATGATTCAATCAAACTTCTGCTGGGTACTTCTATTTGAATTACTTTCAGCAGGAGAAAAGGGTACAATCAGTAAAAACATCCTAGACTGGGCACCCTGCAACTGGTTTGGTTTGGAATAAATCAGCAGGTCCTGTACCATGTATTCCTAGGTTCCAAAAAATGGAGAAATATTAAAAATACATTTGTGTGTGCGTGTATGTGCCTACATGGACATATACACAAATGCTGTTTCTGTAAAAAGGTAAATATCAATTCTGATTATCTTAATATTGATGTAGCAATTTAGAAATAGCTTTCCAAGAGAAGGTGTCTGCAGTGTTACATTTATCAGCATAATGAAATCAGACAAGTTTTCAGTCCATAAATCACAGTACAGTATTTGCCATTACAATATCTATGCTTGTACTGAGCAAGGAACACTATCCAAAGAATTTTATTAAATCAAAATAATGAAATTGAAAATCTGTATTGACTCTTCTTTGGGTCTTTCATGTTCTTTTGTGCTTTGACTTGGAAATATATTTTGTTTGTTTTTCAGATTCTATTCCCATAGTTACTTTATTTCTCAGTTTGAAGGCTGTCTGTAAAAACTTAAAACCTTGTGTTGTAAATCTCAGGATGCTCTTTGTAGTGTTTACTGGCTGCGGCATAACACACATTTTCTAATAATCTCCATTATTGTGGTTATTTGAGAATTTGAAGCACAAGTGAGTTCAGTCAGACCACAGGAATCTGTGGCTTCAAGGAAATTATAAGAAATTTCTTTAATGGCTTAGTAAGAGACAACATAAATTCAAAGTTGATTTTTGGTCATCACAAGAAATTATATTGCTTAGGAATAGCTTTAGTGTAACATTCTTACTGTCTAGAAGGTAAACTGCAGGGGCATTTGTGTATAGGATTGACTGCAGGCATAAAGTAGAATTTTTTTTTCAAGAGCCTTAAACATTGTTCTCAATATATTTTCATTCCAGACAAATGCAGCTCCTGCAATTTTAGGTGAGAACAGTTTTGCAGCTCACACAGTGGAGATGCCCTGGGACTCCACTTCTTGCCAGTGACTTTGTTTGAGCAGTCAATCCAAATCAGACCTTCACAGCTGGATTGTGGAGAGCCCATGGAGACCTGTAAAAGTGCATGGTTTTCCAAGTGCACCTGTTTACATGATCTGGCTTTCTGTGGTATGATCAAAACAAGCCTATTCTTCTCCAGCTTTCAGAATTATGAAAATAGATCCCTTCCTCCATTGTATTCAGAATAATTTTTCTTCCATCATTGTCAACTGTTTTTGAAACACAGTAAACATCCCTCAAGGACCATAATTTCTGCAAGATAAGGGCATTGCCCAGCAGCTCTTTATTTACCCCTACTTTCTGTATCTTTCCTAATTAATTCAGTTTTCCACTACCTCTACTTCTAGTGTGCTCTGCAGCTTCATTCATCTTTTGCCTTGGGTCAGCAGCTCTAGGTTTTCTTAACCCATTCGCCTCTTCATCTTCCCTACATACTTTGTTTGGTGGGGCAGGAGGGAGGTTGCTAGTTTGGGTTTTCTGTTTGGTTGGGTTTTTAGTGTCCAGAATTCTGTGTCTTGTACCGTGCACCATATCCACTTTTCACAGCAGCGCCATGTGCCTCCCCAGAATTGCATCCCCCAAACACTCTGCTGATGCCGCATTTCCATGTGCTACCACTTCCTTCCACTGCAGCTAGTCCTAGGAATAAATCATGAAGCATGTCAGCATAGTGGCCTTTTCTGGGAGGATGAGTGAAGTTTGAGATGAGTGGTGGTGTTCTGCTAGAAGGCGTTGGTGACTGCTATCAAGTGGTCCTTTGATCTGGAGACAACTCAGAGGTCCCCACAGTTCTGTGATACAGATGTCAGAACTCTGCGTACTTCCCTCTCTTTTAGCTGTGTGCTTCAGGTTTTTGGGGCATGCTCTGGTCTCCACAGGATTGGTGTCTGACCTGCTTTCAAAGGTATCTGCATCTCTGGAGTTGATCCAATACGGCATGCTCAGCTGTTGCACCAAAGTCCCACCGAGCTGAATGTAGGGCTTCACAACCTGTGGGACCTGGTGTTAGGGCCAAATGCATTGCTCCATAAGGACCAGCAGCTGACTTCCAAGGCACTTGTGGAGAAAGTGGTTATGCCTACTTGCACAAACTCAAGGACAACATTTAATTACTTCTTATAGCCCTATTTTTAAGAAAAAGGGTTCTACTTATTTGAGATCATCTGAAGAATGGTGTGGCAACCTGATCTGTTAAATAGGCTGAAAACCACTTATATTCAGATGCTAGCATTCAATCATAAGCACAAGGATTGTTTCTGGTTTAATAATAGCTCCCTTTTTTCTTCATTTATCCCTCAAATTTACTCTCTAATGGAAATCATGCCTGTCACATGTTTAAAACAGATTTTCTTCACTGTGTGTATGTAGGAAGGTAAAGGAAGTGATAAATCTCTAAAAAAAAATATGATAAAAGAAATCTTCTCTTACTAGGGGGCTAGATATTGAGCTTTTCAGTCCTTTGGAGACTTGATCTGTAGCTGGCCCTGCTGATTGTGAGATGACTTCTGCTGCAGCAGCACTTGAAGTGCCAGAAACTGCCCTCTTGCAGTCACATGGGAACCCCAAAAACTGAAGCTGTAGATCACCATATCCAGTGAATAACTGGTATGTTGTCTGTCAACAAGGACTAGATTGAAGGAAATTGAAAAAAAAACCAAACAGACAAAAAGCAACCCTGTTTGAAACAGGGCCCTGTTTGAAATTGGTCCTGTTTGAAACAAACTAAGTAAAAACTTCGGGCTTTTGAGAATGTATGTCTTTGCTTTTCAATAATCTGAAGAAAATCCGTCACCCTTCCTACCTGCTTCTGACACAAGAAATATTTTTGTACTTAGTTATTTCCCTCTGTTAGCATCTGATCAGTGACAGGCTCAAACTGCTGGCTACATGCTTGTTCCTTTGCTCTCCGTGTTGCTGCTGTTTGGATATTTGGAATAATTAGCTGAGAATCAGTGATGCAGCTGCTGTAACCTGATGTTTCTGTCACACCAGTACCCTACTGATGGCTGGGCAGTTGTTCTGCTTTCTGTTGTGGAGACCATGGGGCAGGTTGGGGTGGTTGCTGAACTTCTCATCCCACTCTGGTGCAGTGTCAGGCATCCTCTGGCTGCAGTTCGACAGCAGCAGTGATGGTTATCTCCCAGCCTCCCTCCTCCCTTGACCAGAAGAAAGGGAAAGTAGGAGGAAGGCCTTTGTTCCTGTGGGATGAACCACTCCAGCAGCAGCCACAGGATGTGGAGTGGATGCTTTCTGCTTGCAGTCCTCCCTGTTCTGTGGGAGACAGGCTTTAGCTAAAATAAACCAGTATTCCATGAACCTTTGAAGTGCTCTTGTCTTCTGAGTCACTTCCCTGTCACTGACGGGCAGTGTGATGCTGAGGGATGTTGTCTTGCATCACACAGATGTCCTCAGCCAGTCAGGCTATCCAGCCTCCCACTTCATTTCCCACGTGAGTGGCAGCTTTGCCTTTCCTGACCAACATCTTCCTTAGGGTATTTTCCAAGACAGTGGAAAGCTGGGACCATTGGAAATGCACAGAGCCTGGTGCCACTTCTGGCCTCGGTACGTCCCTCCCTGCTTTCTCTCTTTGCAGATTATTTGTCTTAGTAGAAGGATCTGGGAGCAGTGCCATCAAAGCAGGTTGTCTTCTGTCCCGTCTTCTGTGACGGCCAGTGCACAGACAGAAGTGTGGCCCCTCAGGGCGAGCTGGCACGCACATCAGCAGGGCTCCAAGTGAGCCAGACAGACCGCCACCATCAGGAAACACATCCTTAATTTTGATTTTCCATCATACAAATAAGGAAAATCCTAATGCGGTAATGCTCTGGGTTCTCTTTTCTCTACCTGAAATTGCCAGTTACATGAAATAATTTGTGATGAGTCCAGAAACCCCCAAAAGCCTAAGCGCCTTTTGAATGAAATTGCCTATTTTGTTCTTGAATCACTCCGAAGACTTTAATTTGATAATGTTGAGATATTTACCCTACAAACAATGTAATTCTTTTAGTTTTAATTAAAGAATTTTTTCCTTTGTGCTAGACTGATTCTAAACTGGCTTCACTAAATCTTCTTATGCTCTAAGTAGCAGTGACCCAGATAAACACATTTAAAAATGCAACTACTGAAACTACAGTATGTTGCCTTTGCAAGACGCAGCAAGAGAAAGACTAAAATAGTTCTCTACATTTACAAGGGTAACAAGTAGCATTAAATCTTTAAAAGCAGATTCATTGACCAATTTAAACTTTTCGTATTACAGGTACAAATCTGTGTGAAATAAGTGTTGCTTAGTTTGGAGTCAGAAACTTAAGAGTCACAAAGAGACCTATGAAAAAAAAATGCTTTTTCCTTTTGTGGGTGGCCTTTTGCATCATGACAAGGCCTTTTGAAAAAAGAGGAGATAACTGTGTTTAAAAATGTATCATAACACAGCCACACTGTCAGGACCACATATAGGCAACCAGGATAAGGTTGCATTTCTGTTTTCCTCAGTGCCTGAGTCTGCAGCTTCAGCGGCTTTTTGATGTGAAGTCTGAGCTCTAGTTCCAGCTAAACCCAGCTGGTGCCCAAGCCAAGATCTGGAGGAGACAGCTGTTCTTCACTGGCTGTATGTATCAAGGATGTTGCCAAAGGGCTTTGTTTAACGTTACATGGGTAAGCCCTTCCTAAGCTCCCAAAAATTGGTTGATGAAATAAGGGGATACTGCCCCTTGTTCCAGATGCACATTTTGTGTGTCAGTGTGTGACAAATGCTGTCCAGGATGCCCTGGTACCAACTTCACGCTGCTGTTGGAGTGTGCTCCAGTTACCTGGTTCAGATCTGATTACATGTAAGCACTGCTGCTCCAGGAGCAAATGTAAGCAGAACTTCTCCTGGTAGCTACTGCCCAGGTCATGAACAGCATGGCAGGAGGTGATGGAACTCAGGAGTGTTCAGACTCAGCTCTGCATGGTGGCAAAGCACCCGTGCCTGTGGCTACTGGACAGGGAGAACTGAGCACCGGTGGGGCAGCCTGTAGGGTGTCCCTCACACCCCATAACTTGGTGAAATGCAGACTTTTCCACCACTTTTGGTTTTGTGGGTTTTTTTAGACATTGGCGTCGGCTGTGTTTACACAAAGAAGAAATATACACTATCGGGAACAATTGGATAATAAACAAACTTTAATTAGCATTGAAGATGCACAGAGACCTAATCCCTCAGTGCCTGTTTAGACAGCTAAACCCAAACATGTGCTGGCGGCTGCGTCCTGGAGAAGCCTTCACCCAGAGCAGGGGCTCAATTGTCCTTAATTACTGTAAGAACTGGGCAGGGTTTACTGGGTGTTAATTGTAACTGGGTGTGTTGGGATCTTCAGAAACCCATGCCTCCCCTTTAATTTCTTTTTGGTAGCAGTATGCTCTCCTGCTTACTCTGGTTAGCATTGAGCTGTAAAATTGCTATTGTTAGACCAAAAGTCAATGGATTTTATTGATTGTTCATGCTTTTGCAGCATTCTGGGGGAGCCTTTCCGCTGGACGTGGAGGATGCCTGGGGGTGGCAGGACGGGTGTGCACTGGGACACATTCAGCATGGCTGCATTCCATGTGAAGCTGTGGGTGCTGACACTGACCTCGCCAGTGAGGTCCATCTAAGGGCTTCCACCCCTTGGGATCACTGGAGTTCACCTTTCTGGGAAAGATGGCCGTTTCAGTTGCATCAGCCAGCCTGGGAAATGCAAGCTGCTTGTTGCAGCCTGACCTGTCCTCCCCATGGGGAAAACTGCAGATGCTGAGTTCAGGGCAGCTCTGGTGCCTTCTTATTGTGGAGCACATCTTGACAGAGTTTGTGGTTGCCATACCTGCCCTGGTGGCCACCTTGCCCAGTGCAGCCATGGCCAGCAGCTGTCGGTTTGGCTTCTTGAACTGTGGACCGTGACACCTTTTCAGGGAGGATTCAGATGAGATCATACAGGGTCTGTGCTTGCCAGGGGACAGCTGTCTCCTCTGGTTTGGTTTGTGCGGCCCAGATGTTTACCCAGCTTTGACAGTTTGGCCCATGAGCATGTCCACTGACAGGCGGTAAAAGCAGTGGTTTTTTCTTGTTTGCCGCCTTAGCTCTCAGGGCTTCTTTTGCAACCCCAGTAGTGCTGCGGCTTGTTCCTGCTGTGCATCTCATATTGCAGACGCCTCTGGCTTCCCTCAGCCATCATCCTGGGCAAAGACAGGCCAGCAGCAGTCCCTGGGAGCCCAGTGGCCTGGCACACACTGCTTTGGTACCTCCCAGACCACCCATCCCTGCATGTGGGGTGCCGTGACAGGACAGCCCAGCTGGAGCCATGGAGTTTCTTGGGGTAGTATGGGACAGAACCACATTTTCGATGCAGAGGATCTGAAAGGTGCAGCAGCCCTTCTGGTCAGCAATGGCTTCACCCCTTGAGCATGGAGCAAGTGCAGAGACCTGATGCTGGTTTCCCACTGGAAGGGTGGAGGGAGAGCTTTTGCAGGTGGCATCTGCCCATCCCCTTTGCCAAAAGCAGGCTCCTCAATGAACGTAGTTTTCTTTAACACCCCACCAAGAAAATATGGAATATTTTGTACGTCTTGGGTGCTCTTGCTGTTTCTATCTGCAAGGCTGTCATTTTCATAGCCAAGCATGCTAACAAGCCTGAGGCAAGAGGAGCATGTGCCATTTCTCACAACTTACACGGGCTATAGGCAGTTTTTGTTCCCTAAAATTACTATATAATTAAAACTACTTCCTCCTTGTTTGCTGATCTCCCAGGCTCTATTGAGCTTCTGTCAGGTACTCGGAGGTGCAGANTATATAATTAAAACTACTTCCTCCAGCAAACAAGGAGCTTCTGTCAGGTACTCGGAGCTGCAGGAGCTGCAGTAGTTCAAGCCCTACGTGTCCTGAGCCCTCATTCCTGTTTCCCTGGTCATACCCAGTACCCCCATACTGAGACTGGGGGAGGTGGTCTCTCACCCTGGGGATGAATTGCTTCAGAGCTGGGAGATGGGGATCAGGAGGGTTGGACAGGCACGAGTGGCACCCCAAAGCTGTCCCCATTTCCAAGGATATGTTTGGTGGTGGCCCTATCCTAGTGGGAATAGGCATTGGTGTTGGTGCCACCTCATTGTATAACCTGGCTGGGGAAGAAGGGCCACGTACATCACCTGTGACATTGGTCCAGTGTGGGGTGGGGTCAGTGGGAAAAGCTGGTGCCTTGGGGAAGAGAGGACTCAGAATGGTTAAGCCATTGGGAGTAGCAATGCTGTGGCATTCCCCACTCCATACAGTACAAGAAAACTCTTTGCTCCAGCTACATGAAAAATGTATCAGGAAATATATCACTGCCTGAAACAGAATATACACAAAACATGAGAGACAAAAGTGCCCTCAGACCCCCTTGCTCAGAGCTGCCTCTCAGAAGGGTTTCTATGGGGCTGACCTTCCCCCCAGCCTGCTCTTACACTGTGGCTGTATTTGCATTAGTGCAGGAGACAAGGGGAAACAGCCTCAGGCCCTGTCCTCCCGTTATTACAAAGATAAGCTAGGACATGGTACAGCCATGGAGGTTTTTATTTGTGTGTTATTTGTTTGACTTTCCTGAAGGGAGAGCCTGTGAGAAGTATGTTCTTCCCTAATAGAGCATCACCTTACATTTTCATGGCAGACAGTCTGCTCTGTCTGCTGAGGTGGCCTGAAGAATCAAGAAGATTGACAGCAAAAAAAAATTACTTCAGAACTGCAACAGTCTGCTGGCAGGTTTGGGTTTTTTCACTGTTAGTTTTATTCTTCTTAGTTTTTTATTTCCTTTTCTTTGTTGTTGGTGGTGGTAAAGGAATGAAGCTACACGGTCAGCTTTCTTCCTCCACCATCTACAATCTATGTACCAGAATTCAGTTCTTTGAAGAACTGACTGTGTGAGGAATTAATGCCAGGCTGTGTGCCCTTACCTGCTGGAGTGCAGGACCTCTTACATCCAGAGTTTCATTGCCATAGAGCAACATCACCTCACCAGGAGAGCAGAGCCACAGTCATGCTGTGAACTGCATTGCTAGACTGCTTCCTGAGGCTGAGCTGAACAGCCAAATACAAAATCTCCCAGTCAGATTTATTGGAATGGGCTGGTGACGTTCCCCAGAGGACTTACGATCTATGGTGATGGATGACGCCGATCCATTAACGTAGTAGTCTCATCTGGGAAAGATGTAATTGTCATTCTGCATCCTGCAGTTTCCCTACGTTTTTCTGAACACGTAATAGCACACATTGCAGCGGAAATTACTGGTGAAAAATGCTGCAGTAAATATGTCAGGGGCTCTATATCCTACGGCAGTGTGCTTCTCTTCTGGAACCATGCAGCCATCATTAAGATAGGGGAGGTGATAATAACAAAATTTGGTATAGTGCACTCATCATGATGTATGTTCTCTCCAAAGGTTTGATGGGAAAGTATGGGCAGGACTGATCTTGTTTCCTCTTGAAATAAGCATCTGCAAAATATGTTCATGTTGACTTGTTCATAGAATCAGGAGAATGCTATTTACTTTTACCTGCAATAGCAGTGCTGTTTTTACAGTGCTGGTTGCCCTGCCTGCATTTCCTGAAATACAGCTCTTTTTCTCGGAGTAATCTGAGTCTGGACCCCTGATGACAAAGAGCATTATTACTTTTCTGTGTAGTCTTGGCATAGTTTGGAATAGTGTCACCTCCATGCATTGGGAGCAGTGTGTTGGTCAGAGCTCAGATACCAAAGCAGCTGTAGAAGACTCCATTGTACTGGCTAGAAGATCTTTGTTTATAGAGCACCAAATTAGTAAAAATTCAAACAACAGTCACACTTAGGCTGACCAGAAGTGCTCCAGCAGCAGAGAAACATGATGGACAGAGAGGAGAAGGCACACTGGAGGAATGCACCCACAAGGAGTGGCTAGCAGCTGTTCACAAAAGGAAGGCAGCCCTGTGCCACCTCAGTGAGGGTGTGTGTGGATGTGTGCCCACTCATCCTCATGAGTGATTGCAGTGGTAACTGGAATCCAAGCTGAGGTCTGTGCTTTGTGCTAACCATGTGCCAAAATGACTGCTGCCCATGAGACCTCACAGTCAAGTGGATGAGGCAGAAGGCACAACAGAAGTGCTTGCTTGTATGCATGGGCATGTGGGACATTTGTAGGTACTACAGGTAATGCAATTTATTGCAATCTGTGATTGCAGAGAGACCTCAACAAATTAGAGAGATGGGCAGTCACCAACTATCTGAAGTTTAACAAGGGCAAGTGCCAGATTCTGCACCTGGAACAGGGCAAGCCTGGCTCTGTGCATAGACTGGGGAACGAGAGGCTGGAGAGCAGTGCCACGGAAAGGGCCCTGGGGTCCTGGTCAGTGCCAAGTTGAACATGAGCCAGCAGTTGCCTTGGCAATCAGGAGGGTCAGCTGTGTCTTGGGGGGCATCAGGCACAGCACTGCTAGCCAGGGAAGGGAGGGGATTGTCCTGCTCTGCTCTGCACTGGGGCAGCCTCACCTTGAGTGCTGGGGGCAGTTTTGGGGGCCACAATACAGAAAATACATTAAACTCTTAGAGAATGTCCAACAATGACGGTGAAGGGTCTGGAGGGGAAGCTGTATGAGAAGCAGCTGAGGTCACTTGGTTTTTGTCAGCCTGGAGGAGACTGAGGGGAGATCTCATTGTGGTCTTCAGCATCCTCACAGGGGAAGAGGAGGGGCAGGCATTGATCTCTTCACTCTTGTGACCAGTGACAGGGCCCGAGGCAATGGCCTGAAGCTGAGTCAAGGGGAGTTAGGCTGCATGTCAGGAAAAGGTTCTTCACCCGGAGGGTGGGTGGGCATTGGAGCAGCTCCCCAGGGAAGCGGTCACGGCACCAACCCAGACAGAGTTTGAGAAGCATCTGGACAACGCTCTCAGGCACATGGTGTGGCTCTTAGGGTGTTCTGTGCAGGGCCAGGAGCTGGACTCAGTGATCTTAATGAGTCCTCTTGAGCTCAGTGTATTTTATGATTCTGTGACTGGTTGACTGAGCAGTGGTAACCTCAGTGGCACTGAGATGCAACATGACATATTTTCAGTATTTTCTGTTATTTGCATACTACTTGTAGTCAGATCCATCTGTCAGAGGCTTATTTCCCACTTCCAGGGCGGGCCTTCTAGGGGAGTAAAACTGGTCATTGTTGTGAGGTTTTGAGGTTTTTATGTTACATCCATCAGCACTGTCATGCTGCATCTCATGATGATGTTATTTCAAATTCAGTCAGAATTCATCTGACTTCTCATGCATCATAGCATGGTGGAGAGAAGAGGTCAGTTCTCTTCCCCTCAAAGTCAAACCAGGAAACACTTGGTACAAATGTTGTGAGGAAAGCACATGTAAAATTATGTGAGATTCAAAGAAAAATGCTGCATTTTTTAATCACATCACAGGAGTCTTACTTTTTTTTTTTTTTGTCTCTTATGAACAGAATTTTTGCAGTGGTTAAAATTTTTGCAAGGGTGAAAATAAGGGGCGTTTTTTTCTTGAAAGTTTTTTCCATACATACATTATGACATAGGGTGGTGCATGAGTGCTTAAAATCTGCTGTGTGCATACTTTCTGCTGAGGCTTAGTGCTGTTGTGTAGCTGATGAAATGTTTGGCTTGGCTTTTAGAAGTGATGGGGAGGGAGAGAAGGAGAGTCAGTCTAATAAATCTGAAACTATGAGCATAAACTTGATTTTGAATTGGCAAGCTGATGGAGCATTTGGTTAGTCATGCTAAGGGAGAAGGACGGAGCATTAAATAACCATATTTTGCACAGAGGGAGGGAAGATTCCTCTATCCTTTGGCTCCCCAGGCAGCACTCCAGTACTCCTAGCACCTTTGTATCTGCCTGTGCTCCTAAGTGAGAAGACGAGTCTGTTGTTTATTGCCAGCTCTTCATCCCTAGATCTTCTCATTTGGGATTATATCTGTGTCATGAGAGCCACCAGAGCTATGGGCAGCAGAAGGGTTTATCCCTTTCAACCCACGGTGGCAAGCTGGGTGGCACGCACACGTGTGGGCAATCACCTGCACGTCCTCACCCCTGTTGTTAGGCAAGAGCGTTTGTATGTCACCAGAAAGGAACTGTGAGCTGCAAGGTTCAGTTTTTCCCTTGGTTTTGCTTTTTTTCCTCATTATTTATTTATTTAAGCCAGGCTATATAAGGACAATGAGAGGCTATGTGAAAATGTGGCTTTCAGTTGATTTAAGATGAGTTACAGAAGTGTTGGAATTTGCTATTCTAACCCCATGGCTTTATAATAAAGCTGAGGTTAGCCCTATTCTGGCCCTGTCTGCACCAAGAAAAAGTGGTTTTTAACTGGAGCTGGTGTGCTGTAAGGAGTGGATGGGAAAGGGTTTACAGTGAGTCTAAAGGGCTGGGTCTCTCTGGGTGGGTGTGGTACTTGTGGCACCTCACATAATTTACTGGGTTTGAGCTGGTGAAGCTGGTTTACTCCTCGAGGGGATAGTCTGGCTTGCTTCACTTTTGTGGGAGACAAACAAAGGGGTCAAAATGGTGTTGGTATAACAAGGAAAAGTCAGGTGTTCTGCCTGCAAAAGTGGCATAGCAGTTTAAGAACTGATTTTCAATTTTACCTCACTAACCTGGTGAGACCTGGTAACACATCCATGGCGGGGTCCCTGTCCCTCTCACCAGGAGCAAGACGGTCATATCAGCAAGAAGAGATAGACAGGGGATGGCAGCCTTTGCCACACTGATGCTCATCCAGTGCTGCAGAAGATCAAGTGAATGTGGTAAAAATATCTGTGCCTGGGATCAGTGGAGAAAGTCAGGACAAAATAGGGAGCTGAGTGTCTCAGAGCAGTGAACAAACCTCCACTGGGGAACTAATGAGGCTTTGAAGTAATTTCACTGATAGCAAACTTGGAAATCCTCTGTAAGAGCTGAGATGCTTTATGGGCTGTTTAATGAAAGCACTTGACTGGGAAAGGAACAAATATTTTATTAGGCTGACACTGAGTGCTTTTTGTTTCAGGTTTTGGGGGGAACAGGGCTGGCAATTATGTATAATTGGTATCCTTTTCCTCTTGTTATCATTGGTGTATTGATTGCTGGGAAAACAAAATGTGTGGGTTTTAAAATTTACTGTAAAGTAAGGGCTCTCTTGTTTGTTTTGTTTAGCTCTGTGTACTCAAACCAGCTCATTTTTCTTTGCTTTGCTGGCAAATATAATGTTTTGATTGAAAATTATACTAAATAATCAGTTAAATGGGATATTTGATGACAAGAAAAATTCTTCAAAATATTTTTTCCCATACGAAAATCACACAGTTCACTTTTTGAGCCTAAGAATGCTAGCATTCTTCCTGTGATCCTACTACAAAAGTAAATACATGGGTGCACAGCATGCGTGAAAGCCATGGAGTTTAAGGTATAGTAAATTTCAGCTCTGATGCAAGACAGATCCCTAGAGTAAGTTCAGTTTTTCCCTCATATAGTTCTAATTTAGACATTCTTAGACTCGCAGCCCACTGTCATTTTCCTTCCCTGTGGGAAGCTGACCCACTGTATGAGAAGAAAGCTGGTAGATGAGAGCAGAGCAGTTGGTGTTGAGGAAGGCCTTTGTCACTGTGTCCCATCAGACCCTCACAGACACACAGCTGATGCGGGGCTGGGTGAGCAGGCAGTGGATTGGAAGCTGGCAGAACAGGCCCAGCAGCACAAAGTCCAGGTGGGTTGGGTGACTGGGGGTGGGTGACTGCAGAGGTCAGTGCTGGCTCCCACCCTGCTCAGCCTCTTCGTGAATGATCTGGATGGTGGGCACAGTGCACCTGCAGAAGTTTGCAGATTACACAAAACTGGCAGGAGTGGCTGATACATCAGAGTGTCGTGCTGCCATCCAGAGGGACATCAACCGGTGGGAGAATTGGGCTCACAGGAGCCTCAGGAAGTTTGCCAAAGAGAAGTGCAAGGCCCTAAACCTGGGGAAAAGCATCAGTATATGCCAGGGGCCACCCACCTGGAAAGCAGCTCAGCAAAGAAGGCCCTGGGTGTCCTGGTGGACACCAAATTGACCATGAGCCACAAGGATGATGGGCTAGAACATCTCTGCTGGAGGAAATTTGGTTTTTGGCAAGGTGCTGGTGAGAAGATAGTCCCCTGGGGCTATGCAGGCAGCACCTTCCCATGGTGGGTGCTCAGGGCTGGGCACTGACACATCTGTCCCAACACAGTGCTGCAGCTGCTGATGTCCCCAGCCCAAGGGACTGCCTCATGCTTTGAAGGAGACATCTGCACACTGCCAGCTGTTCAGGGGGAAAGCTGATTTAAACAGGTACTTCTGCTGTCACAAAAACAGTAACTTGTCTCCCAGTTTGAGCAGAAATTGGGAGCACAAAACAGCACCAAGTCAGAAGCTTACCTGGGTTGAAGAGACATCACTTTACACGTGACTCAGCAGTGATTATGGCTGAAAAATTTATATTTGTCTTCCACGTGTCAGATTTAATACCTCAGATTTCCATGCACTGTCTTCACCTCAGAGTGCTTGTTCAGCTCATTGGAAGCTAAGCAAGCTGATGTTGTTCAGGCATTTGTGTACAATACCGAGGATAAAAACAAACTACCACTGTAAAGGTTTTATTTTCAGAAACATGGTGAAAGGTTCCTCCAAGCATGATGGTTCAGAAACCCCGAGAACAGGTCTATGGCTGCAGATATGAGAAATATTGAAGATTTGGGAATTGCAAGATCAATCAAATAATTTCAAGGTAGCCTTGTTTTTATAGTGCTGGCTTACATGTAATAGTGTATATGGTGTAAGCAGTGGTCCTTTAGGAAGCAGAGCACATCAGTTAAGTGTTACAACCTGCTAGTGAACTAGTTTGTGAATGGAGCAAAAGAAAAGGGAAAAGGTTATCCAGGAGTACAGCAGCAAATGCCATCTCCCTTACGCATGTCACAGTTTCCACTGCAAATGTAGGCGGTTTTGTGAGGCTTTCAAATTGGGTATAAAAATTCACTGCAGGTTGAAATTTGTCAGGAAAATGTTCTATTTCTTCCACAGCATTTATTATCTGTCTTGTGTATCTTGCCCTTGGGAGTGAAGACACTGGTTTCAGGCTCATGACAGGATTTTTTTTTCAATTGCTCTGATTTGTTTTTAAATGAGAAAAAAGTGAGTTCTCTTCTCCCTGGAATGGATTGCTAACTACAAATTGTTGACAACAGCAATATAGTTAGCAAATATATGACTCTCCCATGCTCTTTGCAGGCGATTAGCCTGTGCAATAGGCAAACGTGGTATTTATTCAACTGCACTATTTAAAAGACTGAAGTACCATCACTTAGTCAGGCTGCTGCATTTGAGAACGATCATGCTGTGTGCTGAAGCAGTGTATATGTATTGTCCATGTCCCATCGATAACGTGCCATTTTGCACTGCTGTAATGATTTCCTTTCTCTCTTGTTTCCCCAGGGCTTAACAGCTTGGATGGGAGCCTTGACACAAATAGCTTTGCTTCTTGAAAGGATCCACAAATGCAGCAGTAGAAAATAAACCTGTTGCATGATTTGCATTGGAGCATTATTTCTCTAGGATCTTTTGAAGTTGTCTGATGAGGTGCTTATTTTAACTTTTAAGAAGTGCCATGAGGCAGCGCATATATGCATGGTGAACAGGAGATGTGCAGAGGGATGGGCAGCAAAGGCTGTGGGTGTAACTTCCATACTGGCAGTGATACCCTGGTGTAGTCTTCCCTTCTCTCTCTGGCTGGTGCCAGAGTGAATCCTGCCCATCTTTCCAGTGCCTTTCTCTCCTTTCCCTCAATTGATTTTTGAATGGTACCTCCTGAATCTTAACAGGGTGTTGTTGGGTGTTTGAGTCAAGGACCTGAGGTGGAAGAGGGCAGAGCTAAACTGGGCTGTTTCCCTGGTTGCCCTTAGAGGAGACAGAGAGGTGCATGTCCAGCAATTTCCTTTTTGTGATGACAAAGCTGTGGTCATTGAGCCCCATTTTCATAGGCAGTGGGACTGTGTTTGGGGTCTGGCTGTGAGCCAGCAAGAGGGTGAAGGCCAGCTCGCCTAAGGAAATATCCTGTGGGTCTCCTCTGTTCTGCCTGCCCCATACCTTGGAGGCATTCACCATCGGCCTGTCTTGCAAACAGAAGGGGGAGAGGCCCCACTGGCCCTCTGCACCTACCTGACCTGTGTGTTGTATCAAAACCAGCACCACAAATGGTGCAACACAGCAGGGAAGGCAAGCTCTGCACTGGCTGGGAGTTCATTACTCCTTTGCCCTTTGGTGCTTGAGGACTGCACGAGTAAAAGCATATGTGGGGTAGCCAGGATTCTCAGTCCCAGGTGCCTGAATGAATAGGTGGCAAATGGCAGAGGCAAACACTGGGGCAAACTCATTTGTGGGTTGCACATGTGGGAGAGCCCACCTGTGTGTTATTTGTGTAGTAATAGTTCCATGTATTTGGTATATGAAAGCTCACTTTATTCAAATACATTTTTCTATTCTAGCAACAAAACACCAATAATAATAATATGGTAAAGGCTGAAACAATAGAGAGCAAAATTTGTAGCATGGAAGATAATTTGTATGGTTGGTTGGATCAGTGACATCAAGCAGCAAGTTATGGGAAAACACTGAAGTTCATATTCAATGATAATTTTGTCCCCAGGCAGCTCCATTAAGTCAAGATTTTTAATTTTCTGTTTGTTACTGTGTTTTTACTCAAGGGAAGCTCTATTTTTCCAGGAGATACTGAGCCAGGCATCCCACAAAGGGAGCATCTAATCCTTTCCCATGGTGTGCACAGTATCATCTGAGTTCTGTGTAGACACAAGGTACAAACCATGGTACAGACGAGCAGGTAGAGCACAGGAGAGCTGTGCTGCAGCCCCACAGGAAGGCACACAGCAGCCATGAGAAAAGTCTGTTGCACAGCCAGCAGCAGGAGATAAAAAAAATAAGCTGGAGTTATCACTACCCTTTCAAAGCATTTGTGTATAGCTAAGATACCATTTCCTGTTCAGTCACACACATCATTGCATAGTGCCATGAACTTCGCTCTTATCAGCACCCTGATGGGAAAGCTCGGGTTATTTACAGTAGGGCTTGTTTCAGTGTTTCAAGCTTCTTTTTAGTTAAAATGAACAGCAAATTAAATATAAAATAGATAAGGAGGGAAAGTTAGATCGATTGTCCAGGACTGAGGTACGATAGGCAGAGGAAACTTAAAGCACTTCCTCTAGATTACATTACCTTCTTTTATGTGTATTAGATTCATGAAACTTATTTTTAAAACTGAGTAACTGAATAACTTATGTGCAGTGAAGCAGCAATTTTAAAAAGACACAAAAAAACCCTCCAAACCCCAGCATATGCTTCAGGTTGATTTTTTATTACAGGAGAAGTATATTATAGCTATCACTGCTAATATCAATAATGAAAATTCACTTCTGTTTCAGTCACTTCCATGGGGATTTACGGTTTTGTACTGTGTACGCTAAGTAAGTAGTATATAAAAAAGGAGTCCAGGAACTACAAAACACCTTTGGACAACTTCAATCTGTTGCTTGATCTCAGATCTACAAAGTTTCCTCATTTGAGGCTTGAGGACTTGGATCCTTCTCTCTCTGTCTGCTTACTGACTTTGATAATAGATTTTTAGTCTAACACATGTTTAGCAGCCCTGAGATTTCCCTCTCAAATTAAATGAAAAATAGCTTTACAGGGAGCAGGATCAAGTTGTGCTGGACTCCAGTGAACCTGGCAGCCAGTTACTGCCAAACTGCAGGCTGTGGGCAGGATCAGGAAATAATTTTAAGTATGTATATATTTTTATATATGTTTGGTTTGTTTGGTTTTTTTTGTAGTGGTGGAAAGCTCAAGAAGTACTGGAAGTACAGAAAGGTACACTTCTACCTAGGGAATGTGAGGGAGGAATAACCCACCCCAAAACCAAAAACCTGGGTCAAGGGCTGCACCTCACATTTCTTGTCTCCTTCCCCTGACACAGCGGGGCCCTCCCAGAAGTAATGACCTGGGTCCCAACAATGCATATTTACAGATCCCAGTCACATACAGGATTCTGTGTGGAAAACAATATTTGACGGTGCTTTGAAAAAAGCCAGCCAAGCTTACAGGCATTTCTCCATGGTTTCTGAGGGTGATAGATGAGCTCTTCTTCCCCTCATCTCGGGATTTCCTCTGCCTCCAGCCCTGTCTCCTTTTAAAGCAGCAGTGGGGAATTTTATTATGTTTTATGTTTTCATCTTCCAGTGGTGATCTGTCTCTTTCTCCATGGGTCTCTACAGCATGCTAATCCCTCAAGTCTCTTACACAGCATAATTTTCGTTTTAATTTTTCTGTTTCTCAGTATTTAATGGTCTGCCAGGGGAAGAGGGGGTCATTTCCTGTCCCCACCAAATCATTAATTCTCTATGGAAGCACCGCAACCTCACACTTCCCAAGCGAACAGAAACACTGGGAAGAGGCAGTGTCATGTGCAGAACACTCAGCTGTGCTGCAGCAGCTGGAGCAGCAGAGATGCTGGTGTGCACTGCAGAGACCAGAGTGGCCATTTGAAAAACAGGGAGGGAGACATTATGGAAGAGCAGTAGAAAGTGCTTTTTTAATTCCTTAACAGAAATGGTGATCTCTATTTTTTCTTTAGCTTAAGCTGCTGAAGTGTCTCCTCATAGTCATTATTTTTATAAACAATTATATAAAGTCTTAATATAAATAATATTATATAAATTATATAATTTTATAAACTCTTCTTTTTTTTTCCAAAACAACACCAGCCCAATGGTTTTCTTACTGATACTTGTCACTTTCTGAAAAAAGAATTTGATTTTTGCTCCTGTTTTCAGCTCTTGGGTATCTCTGCCTTTCTGTAATCTGTCTCAGCCAAAGCTGGAAAAAAGGAAACAAACAAAAAAAACCCACCTCCAACCCTATATTTGTGAATCTTTTCTGCAGAACATTTCATGAGATGGGAAAAATCCAGAATTATTCTCCTTAAACCAGCAGCAGGAGGGGAAAAATTACTCATGTGTTTACTTTAAAAAATCCTTTTTAAGAACTCAAATGCGCCTGATAAATTATTAGCATTTCACCCAACCAGCCTCTGCAATCAACTCCTGGCATTCCTGTAGGTAGTCCTGTGCTCACCATAGTATTTCACTGCCACATCCAAGGATTTACAGGTCTCAGGAGAGATTTAGTAGATTTCCCACTTCCTTGCCTTGGACATTTTTTTGCCTCTGTTTGTGGGCTTTTGTTTTTTTCCCCTTTCCCTTGACCTCTTTGCAGGTTTGTTGGTCTTAGAAACATCTGTGCCAGCAAATCATTTCTGTAAGCACCAGAGCCAAGGAGTTCTTTAAACACTCTTAGACGCAGGCACATCCCCAAGCTGGGACCCTTCACCCAGACAATTTCAATTTCAGAGTGATGCTGTCCTGCCTGTCATCTCCTGTCATCCCACTACCATGGGATGCAGCAGCACACGGGGAACTGCCTTGCTCCCATGGGCCTGGATAGCCGGGAAGTGAGGATGACACATCATTTGCTCACAGGGAGCAGGATTCAGCTGTGTGCTGGTGAAAAATGTACATTTGGGGTGTGCTGGTGCTTTCCCATGGTAACAGAGTTGAAACTGGACAAATTTCCATGGTGATTATTACTACAGCAGGATTCTCTTCACACTTCGGGAGAGGCACAGGCAGCACCAGGCAAAGCAGCCAGGCATCAGCCAAATTCTGCTGGCAGAAGCAGAAATTATTTATCTTCCTAAATAAAAGGATGCATAGTGCCATTAATTTACTGATTTTTTTTTTCCCAGCGGAGGGAAGTGTTGATCTTCAGGGGAAACAAGCTGCATATTTCACCAGAATCATGAACAGAAACCATCCCTGCCCTTTTTTAATTACCATTTGCTTGGTTGATATAAAGAGAATGGATTTCAGAATCAGAAATGTCAGAATGGATTTTAAGTTGTTTTGACCCCCCCAAGTCTTTAATGAATCAGGTGCCTGGTTCACATTACTCTCTGTCTAGCTCTGTGGCCAGGTGAATGCTGGGGTTTGGTTTTGCTTTGCCATTGCAAGGCCATGCTCCTTTCTGATCCTGCACATGGCAGTTTTGGGATGAAAAAGGGACAAGTATTGAAGGGGAATGATGTACCCTTCACCAATGGTCACATATTTCTTGGCTGAAATATTTTTAGAAATGTTTGTTTTGGGGCTTCTCTTGAGTTAAAACAACATGCTATCACTCAGCTCTGATGTGCATTGTCATTATGTGAAGCTTTGTTTAAAAATGTGGAATGCATATCCTGAGTCCTTGTTTCAGGCTGTGTACTGAGAGGTTTTTTGGCTGCAGGCAGTCCTTAAGGCCGTGTTTATGGCTAAATATAAGTTCCTCAAAATGGTTCACACAACGCTCAGGACTGTATGTATATCCAGCATCTCTGTATATATAGTACACCATATTATGGAACCGTTAGCTTGAAGTGTGGAAACGTTTAATGGCTTTTCTTTGGTGACAGGGTCTTTAAAGGCAGCTGCAAATATTATTTTAGGGAAGAGATTTATGTGGTGCCTAAAATATGTTTCTGGCTTGCAGGCCAAATTATGTGGGTGCTGATGCTCCTGGCAGCGCGGAGCCGCCACGGGTCCCACTGACAGCGATGTAGAGGTGGTGCTGGCAGAGCCCAGGAAGCCCTGCGACATGGAGGAGCTGTACAAGGATGCCCCAAACCTGCCTATGGATGTCACCAACTCACCCTCGGCGATGGCCAACAACAAGCTGGAAAATGGGGTGGCCCAGCTGATCACAGCAGAGGCTTGGAACATCAACTCGGCCGACCTGATGAAGAAAGCCCTTTCCCCGCTGGTGACGGTCCCTGCGCCCTCCATCCTGACGCCACCGGCCGAGTCGCAGAGCGGGGTGGCTCTGAAGGTGGCGGCCACCGTGCTGCAGCCCATCTGCCTGGGGGACAGCCCCGTGGTCCTGCCCATCCACCTGCAGGTCGCCGGCAGCGCAGCCCCGCAGATGCCGGCCACCAATGCTGCCACCCCCTACGTGATGACCACCCAGGGCCCCGTCCCGCTGCCCGTCCTCCTGGAGCAGCACGTCTTCCAGCACCTGAACTCGCCCCTGGTGCTGCCCCCGGGGGCCGCCTGCCCCGCCAGCCCCCTGCACGCCGGCCTCTTCCCCGGCACCGCCACCCCCGTTGGGCAGCCCCAGCTCCTGGATCCCAAGCCCTCCGGCCAAGCGCAGGAGCCCGTCTTGCCCCCGGTCTTTCAGACGCCGGGGTTCGCCGCCGTCCTTCAGGACCTGTTTCCCTCACAGGGCGCCCTGGGCTCAGCCCCCTGTCAGCCGCCACCCGACTACGCCACCCTCCCGCCCCAGGCCTTCAGCTCGCCCTTGTCCCCGCTGGTGCCCCCCGCTACGCTGCTGGTGCCCTACCCCGTCATCGTGCCCCTGCCCGTGCCCATCCCTATCCCCATCCCTGTCCCCATCCCTGTGCCCCACGGCGCCGAGGCCAAGGCGGCCCCCGACCCACCCAAGCCGCCACTCTTCACCCCCCACTCCTGCCAGGGCACGCAGACACCCCTGGAGNCCTGCACCCGCGGGAGTTTCCCCAGCTGAGCCGTCACACTGTCATCAAGATGAGCGGTGAGAACGAGGCTTTGGCCCTCTCCATGAAGGGGCCGCCCCCGCTTCGGGCCAGCGAGGCCGCGCCGCCGCCGCCGCCGCCCCCCGAGGACGGGGCGCTGGACCTGTCCCTCGCCTCCTGCCGCAAGCCGGGGGGGCCGCACGGGGAGGCGGTCGGCCCTGGCTCCGCCACCACCGCCGAGGTCGGTGCCCACCCCGCGCCGGACAAGCTCCCCGGGCCAGCCGCCCCCTTCGCCCCCTGCAAGCCCTCGGAGGCGGCGGGCAAG
>VXBU01032196.1:320302-406788 GCA_013400315.1 Bombycilla garrulus | reverse complement strand
CCTCGGAGGCGGCGGGCAAGGCGGAGGGCAGGGCCGCGGGCGGCGGCGCGGCCGAGCTGCTGCGGCAGCCGCAGAAGTGGCTGGTGGAACAGGCGGGCAGGGCGGGCTGCGAGCCCAAGGCCGGCAACAACATCGAGATCGTCAGCACCTCGCAGACGGCCAAAGTCATCGTCTCCGTCAAGGATGCCGTGCCCACCATCTTCTGCGGCAAGATCAAGGGCCTGTCGGGGGTCTCCACCAAAAACTTTTCCTTCAAAAGGGACCTGCCCCAGGACTCAGTGCTGCAGTGCTACGATGTGAAGAGCCCGCCCGAGCCCCGGGACAGCGCCGAGGCCCTCAGGAAACCCGTCAAAAACAGGAGCGTAAAGCTAAAGAAAATGAACTCGCCGGAGATACATATTCTTCCAATCAAGAAGCAACGGCTGGCTGCCTTTTTTCCAAGAAAGTAAATTATGGGTTTTTAGAATTTTAAGATTATTATGAGAAGAAGAAGAAAAAATAATAAAAATATGCACTTGGTTTTAAACTCATTTAAAACTTTAAACTATCTTTGTAAGTTATTTTTGGGGTAAGAGGGAGAGGATTGGATGTTGAGTCCCTATAAGCTGGGTTTGTTCGGTTTTTTCTTTTTTTTTTTTTTTTTTTGTTATCAAATTTTGACTTTTCATGGGAAACTGAATAAAAGCAACCTATTTTTCAAGCAGATTGCACATTTTGCAGCTTTAATGGAGTAATGGATGAGTCAGAGGGGTAAGAGCTATTTTCACTGCCATAAAGTGCTTTGATGATGTAACTCTTCATAACAGTCGGAATGGAAATTTCAAAATAAATGTTTGTACGTGCTAATTGGTTGCAGCATTCTTTTCTCATTTCCGAATCGCTTTCAGTCTACACAGAAGGTTGTGCAAAAAGTCTGTAAGCTGTAAAACACCACAGCTGATTTGTGATGAGCCTAAAATGTTAAAAAAATAAAAATAGTAGGCTAAGAAAAATTATCTTGTCCCACAGAATTGTCGAAGAGCAGATCACAGCAGGTGCTAACGATGCACCCCGTCAAGCTACAGCCTAGAGCACACCTAAGACAGGTTCACTGTGAGAGACCCATAGCAAACCATCTTAAGTTATGTTATCAGTCATTTCAAATTGAAAAGCCTAAAAGTCTGGGGAATTCAGTTGCCGGGGGCAGGAGGGGAAAAAAGAATCACATAATTTTTCCCAGACTGACTACAGCTATATGGAAGAATTGTTTATTGTTGGTTTTCTACGTTTCTTTGATGGCTGAAATCAATGCATATAAAAGAGCAGAGCTGTGTAACTTTATCACTCAGCAGTGTACAAAGCCACCCACGTCAGTGGAGAAATGTGAATGTACAATTACAATAAAAGTTCTGCTAGGTTACAGCTTTGCACGTTTCTGTGGAAATGAGCTGGAGATGAATTACTGCCTGTCGGCTCCGAAGTTCACACAGCTCAGTGGTAAAAGCAGATCCTGATGGGAGGACAAATGTGAGCAGGAGGACAGTTTTTGGTGGGCACTGCCTTTTTTGTGGCTATTCCTGTAGAAGAACTTCTGTTACAATTTCAAATTACATGTTCCCGGCAGTGCACCAGGACTGCCTAAGTAAAAAAACCCATTATAAAGCCATCCGCTGGATGCCGTCACACACTGTGCCTGCCTTTGCCTAGCTGCAGCCAAGCTACTTCTAAGACTCCTCTTGGACAGCTTTGGGAAGGTTTTTGCAGTTGTTCATACACTGAGAAGTTGCTGAAAGGAGCAACTTCAGTGTCCCAAGTCTACTCACATCCATTGGCACCAGAGTCATGCCAAAAATCTGCTGCAAGTTTTGATAGCAGCAGACACCTGTGCAGTATTTGGAAGATGAATCTGCACTCTGAGGTTAGGAAGGGCATGATGTTTCTCTTTTCCTTGGCTGAAGGATCACTGTCTCCTTGCTTAATACAAAAAGACTTTTACACAGGCATAGCATCAGTTCTGTCAAACTCTTGCTTTTAAATTATTTTAAAGCCTTTTCTTTTTCCCTGAGGTAGCAGAACTGACAACATTCAGAAAAGTGTAAAGTGTTGATGGATTCATTAATATTTAGTCATCTGACTGTATTTTTTTTAAATATCTTTTTTTCTTAATTGAAAATACTCAGCTCCTTTGTTTTTCTCCTTCCAAGAAACTGCTAATGAAATGTCATCTGGTTATTGCAGTGCAGCGGCTGTGGATTTCAGTGTCCCTTGGGATGGCCATCCCAGTTGTCACTGTCCCTTTATATTTCAGCATGACCATTCTAGAGTGTCAAAAATCCTTCTGAAAACGTGAATTTTCCCAGGGCTATACCACAGTAAAATAAGGCAGTCACCAAATTGGCTGCTGTCATTTTTATTTTGCAGTTGACAGCAGCAAGTTCCAAAGAAGTTTAATTTCTTTTAAGAAGTCTTTCACACTGGTGGTGGCATCTGCTGCACCTCCTGCCCCAATCCTGGCCGTCCTTGTGTGAGTCACTGCTCAGAGCATCCTCAGCAGGCAGAGAGGGCATCCATCCCCTGCTGCCCCTCCTGCTGGCCACAGCATAGATGGGACATGCAGAGCCTCTTGGTGCCACTGGCTGCAGGTACTCAGCTTTTCCCTAATCTCCTTCAGAGGCCTTTACTGGGAGCATCAATGCTGAGGGTACCTCCCAGCCCACTCTGCACACAGAGAGGTCTGGTTTAACTGAATTTAGACCACAGGCTCCAGAAACCCTGACAACAAATTAGGCTAAATCAGCTTTATGACATTATAAACCCATACAAGCACTGTCAAAACACCCAATGCCTGGGGACAACAAATTGAGTTTAAAGCAAACTGGTCCTGGTTGTAACAGTAGAGCAGACCAACAGCCATGTGGCTGCATCTTGCCCCAGTCCCTTCGAGGAGTAACTGCAACCTATTCTTTCAGAAGCAGGGCTGAGGAAAAACAGCAGGCTCCAATTATCCTAACATCCCTCTCTGCCACTCCAGGACAGCCTCCCCAGCTTTACAAGGCCAGAATGGGCAGGCTCTGTGGCGCTGCCAGTTGCCACCAACATCCCCAGAGCCTGTGACACAGGCTGGAGCCACTCCCATAGAAATGGGTAAGCAGAGCAGACTGGGCTCACCCACCCTGATGCCTGGCTTTTCCATTGCTTAAACTGCCAGGGCAGAAGGGGAATATTCTCAAAAGCATCTTCCCAGGAAGGCTTGCACTCCTTACCCTGCTGCCATTTCATACAGCCCCATTTCATACTTCGAGGCTGTGCCTTGGGAGGAGGAGCCACACACTGGCACCTCTCCTGCTGCTGAACTCTGTTGGGCAAATGATGCTAAGTAGGGACCATTTGCCTCCCACCACTCTCGTGTGTGAAGCACAAGTCCTACATCCCATCAGCACGGGGGAGAAGCAGCCACAGAACAAAGTACTTAATTACACCAAGATTGAGCACTTTCACCTCCTCCTCCTCCTTGCCTCTAGCAGCAATTACAGATTTTGTATATTGGGCCATTAATTTTCTACACGGCTACATTTTAACTGCTTCTGAAACTTCTGTATGAGGAGAAGGACGCGGAGCTGCATTCATGATATATGGAGCTTCCATTTCTGGTGGCTGTTAATGGAAACATTAATACCTCTAGTGAAGTTGAAGGGAAAGTCATTAAGCTGTAATGGTAGGAAGAAGACATTTTACAATGATGAGTATGTGCAAGAGGGAAAGAGAAAGGAGAGGGAGAGAGGAACTGTGCCCTCAGGGTCACCACCTCCTCAGTGGAGACTCCGTGACACTTGGACTTTGGGTGTGGGGTCTTATTAGGGGGTGAGTGACAGGGTAGAAGGTTGTGGGGTCATGTTACTTTTCCCTCTGCTCTCTTCCCCCTGTCAGGCAGGGGCTTTGCAGGGATCCAGAAACTAAATCCAAAGCAGGCAGAAAGGCTGCACATCTCAGATGAAGGCCATGGGACAGGGCAGCCTCAGGGGCAGGAGTGGTCAGATGTACCAGCTTTCCTACACAGGACAGCCTTTCCCCTATTCTGCCCAAAGCACAGCTCCGGGACCAGGGGTGCACACCTAAGGTTTCCACATATGGAGTTAGCTATCAGCAAAATAAATTAATCCAAAAGAAGAATTAGCAACTTCTCTGACAGGGAACTTATCTGGACCGGGCAGTTTCTAGGTTGGGAGAAGACCAGGCAGTCAGGTAAGGCACAGACATCTGTAAGTGCAAGGAAAAGGTGGAGAATAGGGAGAGGAAAGCAGGCAATGGAAGCTGAAGCAAGATCCAAGCCTGTTAGCATCGCACCTTTATTGAAGTTGGCAAGCAGACAGCCAGAGAATGAAAGGGAGAAGCAAAACAATGGCCTTGGGCCATGAGCCGCTGAGAAAGGGAGAAAAGAAAGGTGTCAGCTTCAAGGACACAGCTCAGGCCACTGGTTGAGAGTGAGAAGAAGGGCAGGCACTGAACCCAGGGAGGACAATGCTTTCTTGGGCTGAAGGCAGCCAAAAAGCGAGGGCTGGGAGGGACCATACATCAAACCACACATGCAGAGCACACAAGGCAGTGCAATCTTCTGCTCCTGCCCTGACAGCAGGGAACAGGGAAAAGGGGCAGCCAAACCATCCCAGCAGAAATGCAAAGGGAAGCAGAAGAGCAAAGGTAGCTAGCTGGTTTTGCCTTTCCCATGCCTAAAGTAACGTGTGTGGCTATACTCTCCTACCACCCACGCTCCTATCTGCTATAAAATTGATACACCACGATGTCTCACAATCAGTGCTCACTTTTTTAACCACTTCTACCCATTTTCTGCTCAGGCCTCCCAGAGCACTGGGATGATTACACCACCTTGCACATCCCTGCAGAGGTTTGACCCATAGGGGCTCAAGGATCAGCTTCACACCCTTGAGCATGAAAGTTTCAGGGAAAACCATTTGGCACTGAAGTGGCCACTGAACATGGAAGGGAGTGAATCAGAGAAGTCTGTGCCCCTTCACTTGCACAGAGGCAACTGTGATCCAACAACAGTAAGTGACTTGTTAACAGTTCTCATGAAGAATATTAGACAATGAAAACAACATAAAACAACATTGCATAATATCCTGGTGCCAGATGTTTTAGTTTCTTTTTGTGCTCAAGTTTATAAAAACATGTTGAAGTGCTCAGTCAAGGACCTTGTTTTCCTCTGGGGTCTGTTCCTGCCTTCCCAAAGGCAGACAGCCTGACACAGTGACATTATTAATGTTAATTTGTGCAATTTTCTTTTTTCACTTACCTTTCATTTTTTTTCCTCAATGCTTCCTCTTTGTCCTATTTAAAGTTGCATTTCTCTTAGACTATACTACGTACCTTTAATGCTGAAGTTTTCAGTTCAGAGTACTCTGGGACAGTCCTACACACATGAGCAAATTCCCTAATTTTAGTGTGGAAAACATATTTTCCACAGTTGTTAAAATAATGGTATTGCAATCCTGTTGGGAAAATCTGTTCTGTTGTTGAACTATCTGAAACATTTCTTCATGTATGAGTAGAAATATTACTAATCACTAAAATATTCAGTACTGTTTTGTGCCCATATACCCCAAGCTCTCTTAGAATAATACTCTAATATCCTACTACTGAAATTATTAGGATTCTTCCAAACTAAGATATGAAAATTAAAAGAGCAAACAGCAGGGTACAATCTAAACAAATACCTGGAAGGAAGGACTATTTCTGGTTTTTTTTTCCAAGTGGAACATCATTTTTTCACTGTTTGGAAGTGTGTTTCCAGTGAAACGCTTGTAACAGACACATTGCATCCCTGCATCACCCTCTGTCCCCCCCTTGCTCCTGGGATTACTAATGTTCCTTAGGCCACAGCTGTTTCAAAATGGTCACATTTTTTGCATTGTTTCAATATCATCCTTCCCACTACATCCTCATCAACGGAGTTCCCATCTTTCTTTGCTTAGGAACAAAAATAGGCAATAGTTTGTCCTAGACTGGCATCTCACAGACCAAGGGCAGGCCATGGGACAAGGAGATCCTTCTTTGTGGAGTTTATGTACATAAAGAAAACCCCTAGAAGTACCACCAATAAGCATGGGAAAGCTACCGATTTTTGAGGTTTCTGATACACAAGTAATTTCTTGCTTATTGAGGAAATAAAACCAAACCCAACCTATCTGCATTCTAAGTTTAAAAGGTAACTTTTTTTTTTTTTTTAAACAAATGTTTCAAAATAAGTTCTTGGAAATCTTGGTCTGCAGAGCACAATCCAGTGTAAGAGAGGATGTACCTACACTTCAGAGACCCTCCACAGCTCAGCCATGATGGCACAAAGCCACCACACTCAGTCTTAAAGCCCAAAGATGCATATGCCACACTCACCTAGAAACACCTGTATTTGTGTACATGGGGGTCAGAGTGGGGTTAAAAAACACCAACAGAATATTTAAGTGCTTGCTGTCTGCTTTTTGCCACAGCATTCTGTGCAACAGCAATGATCTAAGAAAGCACAAATATTCTCTATGGGTAGGATTTTGGCTACATATTCTGAACAACTGGACTTTACAGCCAGACCTCTTGTGTGGTAGAACATGGGACCTGGCCAACACTGATTGGTTACTGTAATGTGCACAGCAACAGTTGCTTCTCAATGCCAGCAAGGTTTCCCAAAGAAGGACTTGAGTAAGAGGGTTGTTCCAGCTTACTTGCAACAAAGAGCACTTTAGGTGAAAGGGAGTTAGCTCATGTGCTAAAGTTGAAATGAGTATTGAGACTCCCATGATAGAAAATGGCTAATAAAAACAATAGAGTCAAGAAGTCTCTGTAAAGCAGATGTTGGTGTCTGATAAAATCACTCATACCCTCTACTCCCATGGACTAAACTGAGAAAGAGTCTGGACAACTATGATATCAAGAAATGAAGTTACATTAAGTAAAACCCAAGCCCGTATTCCCAGGTTTTGGCTCCTCAACTGGTCTGGCTTTAAAAGAAAACATACTAAGAGTGAGTTGTTAGCAGCAGCTAAGAAACAATCTGAGGACAGAGAATGCATGTCCCAAAAACTGGGTTGGGAATTACAAGGATTCATCCCTTGTTTTAATATAAAATCATGTCAAGATAAAAGACTTCACATGCCTGACATGGTTCAAAATTTTTATTCCTAACTTTCCCCTTAAAAACCCCAGCTTAACACAAACAGTCAAAGACACAAGTCATCTGTGAATCTGAAACAGTTTATCTTGATATATCCACCTGGTTTTCTCCTTCCTAATTTTCCATTACTTCATTCTTCATGTATTTTCCTTCCCATGTTTATTGCAAGCAAACCCTATCACTCATCCCAGCCTTGCATTTCTGTTTTCTTTCAAAACATTTAAACTTTCCCCAACCTGTTCATTTCCTGTAGCTGAACACCACCCAGGCAATTACAATTAATATATTACAGTAAATGCAAAGATGTATGGAAGTAATATGCTCCCTTTTGCTGAGTTGGCCTCTTGAAAACAAATGAACAGCTGATAGCAGTCAGGTAAAAACAACAAAAACCCAAGACAAACAAAAAACCCCCCCAAACTAAAACCAACCAATCAACAAAATCTGCTTCCCATCCCATTACCCATTGAACCTAATAAGCAATTATGTTCCAGTATAATAAAATTACTTATCTACTACCTCACCCCTAAAGTACAAGCATAAACCAAAAGCAGACTAAAACTGAGCACTTTTTTATTAATTTCTTCATCCACACTATTTTGTTCATGTAAGCACAGGGACTTAAAAAGAAAAGCACTTTGTAAATCACACCTTGAGTAACACCGTGAAGGTGAGAGGCATCTGTTCATAACAGAGTAGCACGTACATGCCCTAGCAAGGACTGAAATCTGTAGCAATAGGAGGCACATCACAGATAAAGCAAGCACAAGCTGCAGAGTCCTTCCCTGACTTTTCAAAATATGCAGGAGTAAGAAGCATATGGGAAGATCCTTTCCTCAAAAGGGTCTGCAAATAAGAGGAAAGCTGTTCTGCAGCACTAGTTTGGAGAGATGGAAGTTGAGGAAGAGTTCAGACCTGTCTGAAACCTCCCTCCTGGAAATCTCGACAGCATTAGCCCGATTGCTGGGAGAAACAGAGTGCTTCCATAAGCACTGAAAAAACCTAAATATGATAAAAATTTGAGCACCAGACTTTCTAAGGTGTACTACCATTCATTCCTTTTTTTCCCACTGCTTTGCCAATTGCCTCAGTATCCACTTGGAAGGGCAGATGAATCTTGCGTCTTTCCAGTTCTGGATCTCAGAGCTGGGACAATCAACACAGGGTAATGGCAATTGCCATGGTGGTTTTGTGGCATATTTGTTTTCTTCCAGCTGTCACAACTAGAAAGGAACCATTGGTAGAGAGGGATTCTGCCAGCTTCAAGCTGTACATCTGTTCATGCTTGTCTGTTCAGACAGCACGGGATGCAATCTCCCCTTCCCCTTGTGCTGGCATCTGTTTGCTTGTGCTGTTTGCCCTGAAAGGCCTTTGATTTCTGATGCTGAAAAGTGAATCTCTGTGGATGAAAATGCCTTCATGTATTTTAAAAGAAGTAGAGGTGTGCAGCCTTCGCTGTCAGCGCTGAACAGTTCCCCTGCAGACAATGAAAGCTGAAATAAAATTAGAAGTGGTCCATAAAACTATGAGGAGAAGCAGCTTGTGCAGGACTCCTCAGCATGTACAGCAGGACTGGGAGATTCTGGAGCTGATGGAAGCTAATTCTGATTCAAATGGGACAAATTACAGCTAATCAAAATTATCTGCTAGGACAGGGATAGATGATTATGCAAGCAAGGAATTTAAAGCCCACTGGATCACTGTAACAGCATATCTTAAGTACATATAGGACTCCTGTCATCTACCACAGCCACAATAATGAGGATTTATTTAGAACAAACTATCAGAGAACAAAGTAGCAAAATACTTTGCTGTTAAATAACCCCACAGCTCTATCTCTGTGGTTTTCACACTAAAAAAAACTAAGAAGATATATGTTATATATAGATACAGCTGCAGACTCACAACACAGTGAGTTTACAACAAACTCTTCAGATTTTAACAAGTCTCAAAATGGCTCTGTATGACCTTTGAAACAACAGGAACACTGACAGTTGAGGAACACAATCCCAGGATTATGGGCTAGTTAGTAGGCTTTACAGAATGCAAGATTATAATCAAGACTTGAAAAAAAAGCAGCAATCATTTCACCACTAAAATGGACATGAAATCAGCTTGTCTCCCTGCATCACTCATAGGCAGTTCCAAATGAGCACTTTTTACTCACTCCCACAGTTTTACATGTAATAAAGATAGAGAGGAGGAATATATGACCTTTGAAATTGATCTGAAGGAGGTCTCTCTTTTTCCTTTTTTCAAGCCAAGCCAGTGCAACTCTACACAGCCTCAACTCAGCAGAAAGAGTGACAAAAAGATGAAGATGCTCATTACTTAGAAGAGGTTCACACCTCTTCATTCATTTTACTCTATTATGTAACTAGCTGGCCAATCAAAGAAAAAATAGTGCTATCATACTCTTTTAAAATGTGTTTCTCTCCATGATCCTAAAATAGACAACATTCTATAGCTGACAAAAGAAGACTGGGGAAAACTTGGGCCCACTGCTGAATGAGATGGGGGATCTCATTACATAGAACATGGAAAAGGCTTAAGTACTCAATATCAGCTTTGCCTCAGTGTACCCATATTTCAATTCTCTAAATTTCAACTTCAGTTAAAGGAAAGACAAGCACAAAGGAACTTTTATCTGATCAGGTTAAAAGTTCAAGATTTTAGACATCCCCACCCAGGGCTTCACTTTTTCCCCGACTGTAAAACTTGAGATACTCAAATTTAGAATTTTTGTATCATGTTCAAGGCTTACATAATCACATCCACAGACTCACACAAAACTGTCAGAGCTACAGAGAAGGTTAACATTGCTTTTTGCGAATTATATCCCTGACTGCAGACGAAGAAGAGTTTATTCAAATATATATTTCCTCAAATATAATGAGTAATCAGATTAACATCCTTGTGTCTGTGTCTACCACCTGAAATAAAAAATGGTGTGTTTCTTTATCCAAAGCAACAAAAAAGGAAAGATGCTCCATCCTTCAAGCCAATATTTGCAACATGATATTGCTGTCTTTCACTTCCATTCCTACACATATGTGAAAAAGTCCTACAATATGTATGCTGCCACAGTCTACCCTCGAGCCTTCTTCAATTCTACTATTGCAAAGCTGTTCTGCAAAAAATAATTTTTAGAGCTGCCAGTCCTCCCAGGCAGCAGTGTTTGAATTTCCAACAGTCCCATGATGCATTGAGTTATAGCACTGTCTTCCAAAATGACCAGAAGTCACAGAACTAGATCAACAGATGAATCCATGTTGATAGAAAAGCAACTTGAGAAACAAAGGGACTAAATCATATTGTCTTGTATATCAAATAAACACCAAAAAGATACTAAGCATGTTCTGAGAGAGATCAGATGAAAAATGCCTCTGGACTACTGGTACAGCCAGCTTCCAATTCTCATTGTCTGCCAGTAACAGTTGTGAGGTTACCATTAACCCAGTCCAAGTTCCTTCTCAGGCACTGGCTGACTGCTGATAACAGTCCCTGGAACAAGAGACTTCTGTATCACAGAAATAAGAAAGCTTCAAGTGTACGAAGTTCAAACTTACTGCCATTAACTGCTTTGATTAAAAATACTTCGTGTCTTTATCTGAACACAGCAAAGTTTTTATTGGTCTCTTCCCCTCAGTGGTTCCACGAGAATTCTGTAAGCTGTAAGTTGCAAGATGAGATATACAAAACTAAACAGCTGAATAACTACATAAGTTCTTATTTTGAAAGCGCAGAACAACCCAAGTTCAAACATGAATTGCTCCAGATGAACAAGGTTAGGATCACCTTACTCTTTTCATTAAAACCTCCTTGTATCAGATGCTTCCATGAACTGTCAAGAAGTGCCAAATGCCAGATCAGAGAGCCTCCCTTGCCTATGCAGAGAGTGCTCACACGTCCACACAGTGTCAAACAGAATGGACAGTTGCAACAATGAACAAACTATTTTATTTTTCTTGCTAGATAAGAACATCCCACTGAAAATAAAGAATAAAAAATATATTCTGCTGTAAGACTCGGAGTGCTTGAATCTCACGCTACAGCACACGAAGAAATTCTGGTACAGCAACATCACAGTTATCTTTGTGCACATGGGTGCACAGACAGCCTTGAACAAATATTTATACCCATAATAGTGCCATGTACAAAAGTGTCATTCCATAAAGACCAAACAGAAAATTTAAACATCTTTGTTTTTCTTATGCCAAGGGCAATGTAAAAAATGAAAACTGTTTTCAGTCAATTACTCTGACTTAAATTGTATGAGATCTTTTCATGCTGAAGAACCCAAATTCAGCATAATAAAGCATAGAAGGAGAATACAATTATATATATGTATAAACAATATACTGAACATGTGGGGCATGATGTTTCCATTAATATATAATTTTTGGCGTAACCATATGAAAATTAAGTCAGTATTTTCCTACCACTAAGAGAAAATGTTCTGTTTCTTCAATCAATGCTCTGACCTTTTCTTACTATAAAGAGCATGCCTGTATTATTCATCTAAGCATACATGCACCACAAAAGATATGCAAAACAAATCGATACAGATAAACTTTAGTGTCAAATGTCTAATGATGTAATAACAAAAACAATTCTCAGGGCCCAAATGACTTTCTGAATTGAAATTACATTGCAGTCACTTAAAATAACAAAATATTTGGACTTGTGAGTCACAAAATTCACTGTACCTCTGTGAAATCTGATGAGTATCAGTCTAGAGTAAAGAAAGTCATTTTCAAAAGAGGAATTTGTAAAAAATTGTAAAAATTTATACTATACGCTTTCATATAAAAAGGCATTAAGAAATATAATAAATCCTACCATTTTAGGACTACACCTTCCCTAACAAACAGTTTTTATCACTTGACTATTACATACAGTACATTCAGTTTCCTAAACAGAAAGTATATTTTCTTGTCCCTGATGTATTTTACAACTGGCAGTGACAACAAACTGTTTCATTATCACTACTCATTCTTGCAGCTTATACAAACAGCACCAATTTTACCCAAAAAAAGGTTTATCAGTTACATAGTAGCACTTCCTCACAGGAAATATAAACCAAAACATTGGAACCAAATGTGTCTTTCCAAATACATATCAGAATATATGGCTCAGAGTAAAGGGATGAATAACCAGGAATATTGCATAGTACAGGGATCTTGCCTGTATGAATAAAGACACCTTTTGATTGCTTGTCACCTTCTGAGTCCAAAAACAAATTAAACAGGTGCTAATGAAAGTGATACGCAACTAAATTTACTGGTAAAAAAAAGAACAACAAGAAATTGTACAGTTCTCTCTGGCACAGTGCAAAGTACACATTAAAAAACTGAAAATATATATACAGTGTGTATGTATATTTTTATATAGCATGTATTTCCCTGACACATACACGTGTACATATAAAAAGCATGAACACACGCATCCATGCCAAATTTAGCAAAAAGATGGAATGTTTAATATGTGGATGCATTGTTCCAGTGAAATCAGTCTGTCCCAGAAATGGCTGTTTATACAGCCAATATGACCTTCCATGAAACAGAAATATTAACTGCCTGCCTAAACTGACAATATACGATACATTTGTCCTCATAACTTCCCAAAGGACTGATAATCACACTTTATAAAAGCTTATATTTTTATTAAGCCCTCTCTTCCATAACCCCTCCTCTCTTCTGAAAGACCAGAATATTCACTACAGAGATGAGATCTTCTATTTTAAGATTTTCTTGCAATATAAAAGTTTACAGCCACCCCTGTAAAAATTACTAACACCTGATACCGGTTTAATTTATTATTTCCCTTTGGGATTCAGCTGTTTTGGTTCTGGATATGAACACATTGGCTGAAGCCTGTAACACTGAACATACTTTTCAGGACTCTGAAAGTGTTGTTACCAGACCTGCCCTCACCCAGTATGATCAACTGTCCTTACCTGCCAACTTTCTGTGAAACAGTTTGCAAAAAATACTGGAATATAATACAAAATCCCTACCCCGCTTTATCCTGGATGTCTCTTTTACATTTCAAGAACACTTTCAAAAAATAAAGGTTTATATCAGCAAAGAGTTTCAAATCAAGGCGATGGCTGTGAACCTGAGAGCTTGGTGTGATCCGAACACACGTGTTTGTGGTATCCCCATTGGCTAGAACTTCCCTTGTTTAAGTCGTTCAATGTGGTAGCACAACTTCAGGGCAGGGCCCAGCTTCAGTCCCATGTATTTCATTATCATGTCACTCCTCAGTAAGAGTAGTGCCTTCCCATCAATTTCCTGCAGAAGGAAGAGAATAAACACAACAGACAACTACTAGAACAAGCTGCATGGTAAAACTGGAAAGTATATTAGAGTTGTTTACACTATAGTAAAAATATATGTACTATAGATATAAAAGTAACTCTAATTTTGAATTTACAGATGACCACTGAAAGTTAATTTGTTTTAGTATTTTTTAATGTGTGATTAAGTATTTGAGACGTCAAAGAAAGAAAATGATAGTAAATAAAAGAAACTGACTAAAGAGCCCTCAGAATTAGAGTTTCTAACCCGGAAAAAAAGTGAATGGGTCAAGGGAAAAAATAAAAAGAAGCTGCAAAGGAAGGTCTGTGCAGTTAGAGATTAAATGATCCAAGCACTGAGGCCTTGCACTGAACCTTGAAAACAGCTGTGGGAGGATTTTGGAATGCATGTGCAAACAGTCACATGGAGGAAGGGGCTAGAGACCATCTAAATATGGGAAATTAGACAGATCTATTTCCATGTTGAACCAGAGAGATTGTCAGGATCAAGACCAAGGACGACTTGGTCAGATTTCAACTGTCTCACTGAGAAACTGCTGAAAAATGACAGTCCTAAGCTCTTAGTATCATTACATACCATAGACAGGCAATTAATTCCCTAAAGCATCATAAATAGAAACACTACATCTTATTTTTTTAAACATGTATCTGACAAAACAAGTGACATTTACTGTTGTTATACAACAAAGAATAAAATATAAGATAGGAATCTTCATCAGAAGTTATTTTGATTTTTCCTTCCAATCCAGCTTACTCAGATATTAAACTGTTAGGAGGAGCTGAAGCAGAACATGGGTGAAATACTACTAAAGAGAAAGCCAATCTCTTTTTGGATGGCCACATATGCAATAAAATAAGAAAGCAGCTCTTTACTGAGCAACCTACCACAGAAAGACACAGCAAGGAGTAGGGGAGATCAAACCTACCACAAACATATACAGTAACATCTAGTCAGACCTATGAAACCCTACACACAGTTTTCCCAAACAGATTAATTAAATTTCAGTTGATTCTCTGAATTTCAGCATCAATGACCAAGTGTCTAGCTAAGGATGGATAACATTGTCTCTGCTCTAGAAGATTAAGTCTCCAGAACAAGGGGACCAAATGCCGTGCACTGTACTTGAGAATGGCATCTCCCCTAGAGGAACCAGGGATGTTGGCCATTAGAACTTGGGCACCACCAGGTTGGCATTATTCCAAATACACTGGAAAGAGGTCGCTGTTTATGTTAGTCTAGCAAGACTGAAAGACAGAAAAAACATACTGCAGGAGGGGCTTCAGGGGGAAAAGTCATTTACAGCTTCTCTGTAATACATGAGGAGAGGCTACTCCACCTCCAGTTGCAAACAGATTGGTGGACATGAAAGTTGTATTTTAAGAGATTACCATGACACAATCTACTAGAACAGAATGGATATGCATCGTACATGTCTCCTGAAGAGTTCTGCATGTGGAGCCAGTGCCCGTGGATCAGCTTCTTTCACGAAACGCACTACTTCCTCTATTGACCAAGTGGAAGGATCCTTACTGAATATTCTTGAAGGTTCCCTTTTTAGTGAATTCAAATCTGGTCCAGTTGTGGAACTTGCAGCTTTTAATATAAAAATATTGTGAAAGGAAGAAGTATCACTAGTTTGTACAGGGATAACACATTTCAGTTCACATAAGACACTTTAATATTAACTTACGGCATTTTTTATGCTTTGTTTGCAATATATTAAAATGAAAAGATGCTTTATTTTCCTTCTAATAATACTGAAGTGTTCCTTTTGTATCTAAATGACTTCTGTAACTGCAAATACTTACAGCAGCACAAACATTAGCCCTATGACATACCTAGAGGGATTAGTTACACTTGTACTTGGCTCTTGGGTCCCAAGATGGTATTAACTGGGAATGAGGCAAAGGCAAGTGAAACTGTGCAGACAGAGGGAGAGACAGTAGGAAACCCTATCCCTGTATTTCAGCAACATGGCAATATTTGATACAATGCTCAGGAAGTGAGCTGCACATAGCTATGCCTGTCTGCTGTGGCTTGCAGAGTCCATCAAAGCAGCAGGAAGAAGCTGTAGCAGGAAAGACCCTCCCTGGCTTGCACTACACTATTAGTACTCACATGCTCAAGTTCTGTATTTGCAGTTACATTAGCAAGCCTGACAAGCTTGGCAACAGCACATTTCACTCCATATGCAAGCTTTCCAATGTCAAAGAACTTCTTCACTCCTATCTTTGCATGTTAAGAGAAGCAGTTACATTTTCTGGAAAGGTTCTGTGTAACAGCATACCTTCAATCCGCCTCTGTATCCGATTCCTGCTGACTTCATAGTAACCACTGCTCCCAGCAGAGCTCAGCCTGCGCAGGACTGGGGCTGAATTTGAGGTAGCAGTTGCTGGCTGATGGGAATTTCTGTAATATGCAGCATTTCCTGAAGTGCGGTACTCCGTGGAACTTCGACAGTTTGGGTTTGATGGATTGACAGAATTAAGTGCAGAATCCATAGAATCCTCAGAAAATCGGTGTTCTTTGGAAGTGCTGTTTTCCTCTATAGGCAATGTTTCTGCTACACAAAAAAGCAAGCATCACTATGTTCAAATTGATGGACATCACACCTTTGTTACTTAAGGCCTTGCTACGTTCTCTTGAAGGTACTGACAGATCGTAATCCTGATAACAAATCTCCTGTGAGACAATCACTGAGACTGAATGTTTGTCCCTTTTCCTCAACTAATCATTGGGCTCTTGTTGTATTTTAAAACAATATTTTTGTAGCAAAAGATTTATTATGTCAAGTTTGAGATATTCTTCCATTAATCATTTCAGTTGTACTTACTGAATACTATGAGCAGAGGAAATATTTTTTTAATAAAATTGTCTGCTGTAAATATTGATACATCAAATAATTTTAGTCAATAAATTTCAATTTTTTAGAAAATATTTAAAAAGATAACTATTAATATTATGCAGCATTTATTTTGCAAGAAATTTTTAATACTAACAAAAAACTTGTGTTAACTAACAATTGTTTAATGAGCTCTAAACAGCAGAGGGAGTTACTAACTTCATAAAGACAACAAGTGGACAATTATTATCTATGGACTCCAACAGGTTCAGACAGAGGGGCCATTATTAAAATGGGAAGAGGTTACAGACAAAGCCACAGAAGGCTGTGAGTGCCTGGTATGGTATGGCACACTAATGTAACATGTTTTGACCCCCCATTTTATTTACACACAGTTCTTTGCATAGGGCAGGGTTTCAGGGTCTCTAACTGCAGACTCTGGAAAGCTAAAGGTACAGGTAAATTACTGAAACCACATAAAATGGAGAAAAAAAAAAAAGTAAAGTCTCAGGGAGGGAGTATGACAATATCCTAGTTCTTATACCTTTTCAGTGAATTTATACTCTACTAAAGACAAACGCATCCACTCAGAAGACTTGTGAACTTTTAAAGTCTGTCAATACTGATTCTAAGCCATGTGAGTGGAGTTCAGCATGTCCCCTTCCCTGGGCCATGAGACAGGAGCCAGGTTTACTCAATTACCGAAAATTCCACTCCCATTCAGCCCAGTTCAGGTCTGTTTAGGAGAAGTATGCTATGTGAGGAAAAAAACCCAAACAAATCAACAGGAACACCACTCCATTGTCTAGCAGTCATAGATATTCCCTTGCATTTGCATCAGGCCAATATCTAGCAAGAGAAAGAAGTTGGAAGCATGATGTACAAATCTGTATGAAACAAATGCTGCTTTGGCAGGAGAGTTAAGAGCTGGAAAAATATAGCTAACAGGTTCACAGAAGTGTAAGCCCCACACTACCATCTTGAAAATAACTCTACTGAAGTTATAAAACATATGCTAGTGAGGCAGCATATTCTTTGGAATAAGAACCAGTATGTTCTGCAAAACAAGTTCTTGAAACAAGCTTTTTACTACCCTTCTTATATGAAAACTTCAAAGAATTTCTTGGGCAAAAGCCCAATTAAAACCAAAGGAAGAGTATTTTCCTAAAAAACCCAGTGAGCTTCCCATGCATGCTTTCAACTTGCTTCATGAGGTCTCAGGTTCTCTTTCTGAATCCCGTTTAAAGTGTAGTATAGTGAAGAACTGTTATGTGTATTTTGACCTTCAAACAGCATAACCCTGAAAGAGAATTAAAGGTTCTCAGAGAGCCAGATCCCTACTTGGTGAATTTGGTAAGGCAAGACCATAGAATCACAGAATGGAACCACAAAATCGTTTTGGCTGGAAAAAGCCAGGATGACCATTGTTAACCCAGTACTACTGTGTTCACCACTGAGCCACATCTACATGTCTTTTAAATACCCCCAGGGATGGTGACTGAACGCTGGGCAGCCTGTTCCAATACCTGACAAGCCTTTAGTGAGAAATTTTTCCTAATACTCAATTTGAATTCTCCATGTGCAACTTGAGGCTATTTCCTCTTGTTGTATCGCTTGGGAGAAGCGTTAGCTGGGAGAAGATATGAATTCCCATCTCCCAATAACCCCCTTCAAAAAACTGTAGAGCACAATAAGGTGAAAGGAGGTGATCACTTCCACCAGCTCTCTCAGTTCCTGGATAGATTCTACATGGTCCCAGAGACTTGTGCATGTCTTAAGTGCTGACCATTTTCCCTTGGATTGTGGGGCTTCAATTTGCTCCCCATCCCTACCTTCCAGTTCAGGATGCTGGGTACATGGAGAAAAACAGATCTCAGTACTAAAGATAGAGGAAAAGGAGGCATAAAGTATTTCAAACAGCTTTCCTCAAACTTCGGCACTTTGTTTCCCTCCACATTCAATAAAGGTTTGAGATTCTCTTACCCCACCCCTGACTGCTGGGAAAAATGAGACAAAAGTTTTTTTGTCTTCTATGACAGTAGCCTGATTAAGCTCTATTTGAGCTTTAAATTTGCTAATTTTCACCCTGAATAACCTAACAGCATACTTGTAGTCTTTCTGATTTTCCTGCCCCTTCTTCCAAAGGTCCTTTTTCTTCCTGAGTTCCAGCCAAACCTTTCTGTTCAGCCAGGACAGTCTTCTTTTGTGCAGGCTTGCCTTTCAGCATGTGAGGACAGCCTGCTCCTGTATCTTTATGTCCAGCCATCCTGGACTCCTGATCTGCAAGGTGATGTAACATCTTTTACTAAATTTTACAGTAATGGTATAAAGAAGCTTTTATGGATACAAGTTCTTCTCTTTCATATAAATAGCTTTCAAAATAACCACTCCAAAACTTTCTAATTTTTCAGACCTGAATCACAAAAGCAAAGAAGAAGCTACTGAAGTTTTCAAAGAAAACACAAGATAAAAAAAGCCTTTATATTTCTCAGAAGTATTTACAGCAGTTTACCAAGATTAAAAACAAAAGGTATCATTCCATAGAATTTCAGAGAGACTTTAAGAGATGAAGTCAATGATGCACACTATAAAATTAAAAAGCAGCCAACCAAGTGAAAATTAGAGCTGTAGAGAATGAAACCACATCTCAGTCCAAGGCTAAAAGGCAGAGGTGATACCTTAAATTGTTACAGCGAAGCTGTATGAAGGAGCATAAGGTTTAACTGACTGAACCTTCAGATTCAGATTTCAGAAGTCTTGAAAGGTAGGATGCAACATTGGAGGCAACTCTCCCCAGCAGAGAGTTTCAGCTGGAGTATTCAAGCATGTATCAGTCCACTCCATGTAACATATTAAGAAAAAAAAAATTAAGTTTTGTAGTAAACTAGAAGGAACCCAAATATAGGTTGGGTTTTTTTGGGTTTTAAAATAATTGGTTTACATTATCTTTGTCAAGATTTCTGCAGAAAAAAAGATGTTAAAAATTTACTGTGTTACAAAATAACTTAATTGTATTCACTCCAATTATATCCCAGATTTCTCTCTGATGTTATATATCCTGAAGCAAATACTAGGTTTGGGAAAGATCAACTCTGCTTTGTTTCCTCCAAGAGATCAGCACTTGAATTTATCTTACTGTAAATTCTAAACTCATATACACAAGGTGGAAAAGTTGGCATATTTCCCATCTTTTTTAGGGAAGGCTTTCTGTTCAGTAGCTACAGTATCCAATCCACTTTCAGATCCATCCACCCAGCTTCTCTACAAACAAAATGCAGCAAAATTGGCATCTAGCAAATGGGGCATTGCAATCCATGGAGTGACACAGTTCGCCTACCTCAGCATTTTGAGCAGCTGTGAGTATCAGAGGTATGGAACGAGATGGGAGGTTCTACTGCAGAATGCCTGACCTCTGGGTAGGCTAATGAAAGGCCAGTAAGAGGCCTTAAGTTTCAAATGTAGGGATGACAGCAGCCTGTTTAGGCACTGAAGCCTTAGCAGGAACTGGATGTTTTGTTTTCTTGAGGCTCTTCTGGGAATTAGAAGCCAGTTGTTCTGTCTCATACACAACAAAATGATGTAATTGGACACAGTAGTAGGAACACTCTGTTTCCAGGGGAAGGGAGTCTGCGTTACTCCCCACTCCCTCCTCCTTTATCTTTAGTAACTTTAAGAAGAAACTGCTAGTGAGCAAGAAATGCAGCAAAATCTGCAAAGCATATCCCTGGGCAGATCAGAAGGAAAACTAGCTGTTTGAAAGACCGTTTCCCACAATTACTCCATTTTGCCTTCAAATGATATTTCAAAACAACTATTTTAAGACAACTGTGTCTCAATGGAACCAGAACTTTTTGGGGGCAGATCTTTCTTGTTAACCAACCCATGACTGACCGCTACAAAATTGCCTCCAGATTTTCAGCAGAGGACATTGCCCTAATGGGAAACACACAATGCTAGACAACACTTTGCCTGTTAAAATGCACAGAGTACAAATTCAAACATTTGAAACCACGGAAAAACACTTACTTTAATTATTTTTTATTCAAGTAACTGCATTTTACAATGAACTAGTGATCTTAGAATGTATTTTAAAGGGTACACTGACTCCATCTGTAAAAGATCCACTAGCAAACAAGGAGTAAAATACAGTATGTGCACTCATGTTTACTTGAGTAAGATTTCTTACAAGATACTGCAGATCTACTTAAACATTTGTTTTGCTCCAAATGCAACAACTTCATTTGAGCATTATTAAGTGCTCCACACTTATTAAGTTAGTACCAGAAATATGACTTAGATGTATAATGTATCTCTGGAATTAAACCAGAGCTTCTTTTGTGGAGACACAGAAGTCAATAATCAATGCAGAACTGTGTATAATAACAGCTACAGGGAATATAAAGATGTGAATATGTTACATGTACACAAAATAATAAGATGTATAATTTTAAATAAGCTATCTTTTGGAACATTTTAATTTGATATCCTTTTCTGCTTTAACTGCAGTCTTACGGCTTTTTAATACGCACAGAAGAGATATCCTGCCCCCATTCATGGTAATAGATACAAAATGCAGACAAGATCACAAACAAAAAGAAAGAAAAAAAGGAGGAAAAATAAATAATCTCCATTATATCTCAAAAAACACTTAGGAAATTATGTGCAAACATCTTGCTGCAAGAGAAAGTACATATCAGATGGGATAAGTCAGTATCATCAACTTACCATCTTAACCAGTTAAGTAGCAAATACTCAACCATTTTACTGTGTCTCTCTCACTGACATTCTAACCTAGATGCTTTACTTAGCTGAGGCAGACTAAGACTAGACATGTGCTCAGTCACTCAGCTGAGCTGCAGCACAGGAAGAAGTGGTATTTTATCTGTGAACTACACCCACCTGAGAGCGAGCTGCCACAGGGCAGCCACACTGCTCCCCTGGCCACGGCCACCTTCCACTCAACCCTTCCCTGTGCCCACACGAGCCCACAGAGAAGTCAAACAAGACTCCTCACCAGAATGTTTTCTGTGCTTTTGCTCACTGCTTCAGCTCACTGCCCAGGCAGGGAAAAGGAGCTGGGGGTGGGCTAGGACTCACTGCAGGGACAAAGAGGAAAGGAAAGCAGCAGCAGCACAACTTCCATTGACAGCTAGCCATAAACCCAGCTAAATTGTATCATCAAGCTTGCACCCTTATCACTTAATGAACCCAGCCTAGAGTTAAGAGAGCTGCTTCAAATCTATCTCCTAGCCCATTTCAAGGCAATTGGTTTTCTGCTCAGTAGCCCTATATGAATGAAGCAGGAGGCTTCATCTGCCACCTGTGTGCCTGAGCCCCTTCACAGAAAAGCCTTCAGATTTAGGAGAAGCACTGCTGGAACTTGCTGTAGATCTTCCATAAGTGCAAAATATGTGCCCGTGATCAATAATTAACATCCACCCTGACCTGTCAAAGGCTAGAGACAAACCAGACACATATGTTGTACTCAGTCCTTTTTGACTGGAAATACTGAAACATAAATAATCCTCATATATAATTCTGACAGAACGTAATTACCTTCAGATGGATGAGCATCGTTTCTGGGAAGCTTAGGAGAAAGAGGAGCAGTGTATGGTGGAGAGTCCTGAGGGTATCGTTTAGCACTCCTGTTTTCAGGTATTTCTTCTTTGGCTGTGAAGAGGAACAGTCACTACCTATTATTCTAGCATAAAGCTGCTCATGGGCAAAGCCCAGAGACAGAAGCAAAGACAGACATCAGCCATTTACCAGTTCCATTTCTTGTGTCAAACAGACTCAGTCACTACAATACAAAATTTCAAAGCTGAATTACCTTGACCCTATCTACTTTCCTGAACAGTTAAAACTAACAACTTTCATATGATAGATTAAATTATAAACATAATTTCTCCATTGGAAGGAAGAAGAAACATTTCCTACACCAGCACCCGGAACACAGATTCAGCTATCAAACAGCTCTGAGGAAGCTTCATTCCCAAAATAAATCTTATGAAATTGTCTTGACAAGGCTGTCTCAGCTGTGACTTGTAATACCAGGTCCTACAAACAACCTGTTGGGAGATGTTGGGCAAGTGATTTAATCTCCCCTTCACTCTACGTTTCTGGTGCAGCAAAGGTATTGGACTCCTACAAAATTTCACAAGCAGCCAATTTCACAAGTTTTTCTACTAGATGACAAGACTGTACATAGTAGAATGTAAAATTTTTCAAGCCACCCCTAAGTAAGGTGAAAAGAGAAAGAAAATGCTTTGTACTTGTGTTGGAAGGGTTAGACTGGATTCCATTTCAGGGGAAGTTCTTTCTCACAGACAGAAAGCATCTTTTGGTAAATTTATTTTATGAGCCAAACATAAATTTAACAAATGAAATATGAAGTTTTGAGCTTGTCTTTTTAGCAGTATCGCTGTGGTAAAGTACATATGTTTTCTGGCTTGCCTACAAGAAGTTTGCTGAACAAAATTATTTCTGCACATGTGGTATGACCTATCCATTACTGTCAAAGCACTTCCACACTGGAACCAATTCACTAAGAACTGAAGTGTATTAATTTCAAGCAAATCATGTCACAGAAAGACTAAAAAACTGTGTTTCATGAAGTCCCCACATTTCTCAGAAATATCAGCACTCAAAAATAACAAGTGATTAACAGTACCTGGCTTATTCCTATCATACTCCATAGGACTATGTGCACATCCCATGTAAGGGCTGAAAGGCTGGCTACTGAAGAGATTATCACACTGCAGACTGTGGCAGAGTTTCTCCAAGAAGCGCAGGACAAATGATGCACTGTTTACAGAAGGAAGATTGATGGCATGCTTTTCCCCATCAAAGGAAGCTGTGAATAAGAAGATTGTGTCAAACATCCCCCAAGCATCATGAAGTATAGTAAAATACCATCATTAACTTAAAGGAGAAGACATCCAGACTTGATTTAAATCATGCAAGACAGGAGAGGAGTAAACAATCATTCTGATAGTTTTTAAAAATTTATATCCAAAGACTTGATTTCACATTCCATTGGATCCATTTTTAAATTTATATTTGATCCATAGGAACTTATTTTAATAAAATAATTTTGGATTCACACCAGTATAACAAAACACCAGTATAACAAAACTCCTTCACCACCAAAACTTTAGGTGGAATTTCCATTGCTTATAAAGCAGCAAGCTCTCCAGCACCTATCTGCAGGAGATAGCACAAGAAAGACCTTTTACAATACTTGCTTAAAAAATCCCCAAAAAACTCAAAAAAAAAAAATCAACAAAAAGCCCAGTTATTAAAAAAAAAAAGAAAGGCACAAAAAAAACCTGAAGAAATTAAATAAACAATTTAAGTAATTTTTTTCTCAGTTTCTAACTGAATGGAGAATAGTTGTGGTAAGATGTTGGCATCCATTACCATTAAATTCTGACTCAGAAACTGTTTTACCATTTGCTATTTTATCACCAGAGAAATCTATCCTGCTGTCAACACTGCAGTGGTCAAGCTCCCATTTATTTCAACAGGAGTTAGGTGGCAGAGATACCACAGCAGCCACAAATGGATCTGTTGTCTTTTAAACTGAGTGATTACAAAGAGCCTGGGCATGTGCCTATGTCTTTTCCTTGTTGACCTCTTTCCTTGCCCTCAAACAGTGTGGAAGCTGAGGATATTTTTCTTCTTTGTGAAAATTAGTAAGATTTGGAAAAGACTCAATACTACAGGTACATGGATAAATAATTACCATTATATCAGCTGAAACAGTTAATTACTTGTGATTATGAAATCTTTAGAACAAAGCAGGAACAAACTTGTAACTTAAGCTTAGGGCTGAACAGAAGTGACATAAACACCAGGTTTATGCATCAATTTGTCTTTTTTGTTTTCAGCCTGTCATGCAGCTTTCTGTTGTTAACATAAGTTTCCAAATGATAAGAAGAGCTTTAAAGGATCACATTTTGTTGGTAGCAGATGCTTAAAAAAAAAAAAAAAAGAAAAAAAAAAAAGGCAAAAAATTACAAGAAAGCCTTTATTCACAGATCTGAATTCAGGAATATTTCCATATTGTGCTACGAAAGAGACAAATAATATACACAAAACCAATGAAAATGCCTAAGTCTAGCATATTTTAGGCTTCCTTAGGAAATCTGAAGTCTAAATTACTTACACTGGTGATGTAAGGAAGCTTCTGACTAATATGAGTTAACCAGCCATCATCAACAATGTGCTGCCTCTCCCATCTGCCTTCATGACAGACTGACCAGCGCAAGTGCTTCAAGTTTTAAGAGTCAGTACTACCGGCCCAAAGTGTTTCCACGGCCTATTAGGTTTTTTCCAGGCTCCAATGCCTAGATGAAATGCTAATGATTAACAGTTCCACATGTGGCTCAGACACAAGGTCCTCTACATCCTGTTTGGGGAACGGGGTCTCCAAAGGCAAATTTTTGCTTGGAACTCAACCAGTTCTGGAGAGCAAATGGGCTGTGAGACCTACCATAGCTTGACCTCCTGACAAATTTACTGCAAGGTGGTAGTTAGCTACAGCAGAAATTTAAAATGCTCTATAATATTGCCTTATGGATCTTCCTATACGGCTTTGGGGAAATTATTCTACATCCTTTAATTTCTAATTTTGAAAACAAAAAAAACTAAACATTGAAAAGAACAATGTTATACAAGAGTTGTCAGGAGGATAAAGCAAGAAACAGCTGAGGCATTGTGACTGCCCCAGCAAAACATTCCATGAAAAAATCCACAAATAAAGATTCAGTGCAAAAGCCGCTCCCTGGACTCTTGACACCTGAGGGCAACCACACAAACTCCAGCCAAGGGTGTGGGATCCAGATCCACAGGCTCAGCTGTCTACTCTGCTTGGGAAAAACATAAGCATCTTACTTCCCAGATAAATGCTGGGGGAGAAAATCAAAAGGAGTACCTCTGAGGTACAGTAACCTCAATTTTAATGATATATATAAATAGGGACTGGAGCCTGCATGTGCAACCAACCCCAGCTCTCAGGATGAAGAATCATACACATTTCTTCACCTTCCATTCTTTAAGTATGTTTTATGTATCAGGTTCAAGCTGGAAGAAAGACTGAGAACAAAACAGTCAGAGAAATGTGTTTTTCTGACAGTAACAAAACTCATTCTAGATTTTAATTCTCTGCTTGAGAAAATTTATCTGAGCCTCAATCTATTTCATCCCACCAAACACCATAGTCTCTGTGCTACAAAGAAAAAAGGGACTGACACCACCACCATTAGTGGGCTCGCTAATCAAGCCTTTAATTTCCTTTCTGCTTTATTTGCCTGAATTGAAAGCTTATGCATTAAGCAAAAATAAAATAGTTTGTGCCTTTGTTTGAATAAGAAAAGATGGAAAAATCCTAAATTTAATTTTATTCAAAACAATTATTTTCTTTGGCAGATGAACCAAAAGAACCCACTAATTATTCCATGTATTCTAGCAAGATTATTTTATCCATGTCCTCATCAGCATGTTTCCTCCTACAGCAGGTATAATACTTTCAATAAAAGCATCAGTTCACAAAAGACTTAGATTTCTTTGCTTATTCTCTGCCACAACACTTTTTTTTTCTTGACAGACTAAAAAAGAACCGCAAACAAAACCTGAACAACAAGCCACCCTCCAAACCCACTTTAAAACAAAAAGGACACAACTGTAATTCCTCATTTTATTCTGCTGTTGCTTCCCTCTTCTTCCTTACTATTCATGTGCACAGCTAGATGTAATGTGCTACATTAATCTAAGTCATATTTTATGCTTCACAAAATTTGTCACAAACGAATTTTTGATAAAATGACAGAGTGTTTGCTCAGCCACTTCTCAGTTACTTGTTTGACAAGCCAAGAACACCAGAAAGCCACTGGGGCCTTGCGGCTCAGCCAGACCAGGACTCTGCCTCCAGAGCAGTCTACATCCCCAGGTTCCTCAAATCCAGAATACAGGCCTGGGGGTGAAGCCAGGTGCACAACAGTAAATCCTTTTTATACAGAATTTTTGAATGCAAACAAGCCACACTACATAAGGAATCTGAAATTTCTCTCTCCTGTCTGAAATGACTCTTTTCACTTACTCAGTCACAGCCCAGAGATGCCACTGGCCTGTGATTTAGCCCTTCATGAGAAATAATCACAAAGAGAATACTGGCAATGAACATCTCAGGGCATTTTGCTCTAGAAAATTGAAATAGGTATTAATAGCAAGGTATTAATAATATAACAAATGTTCATATATATTGAAAAAATAAAGCAGTACCAGATTCAGAACCACATATACACAATGGCATTAAACCTTTACTACACAGCAGAGAAGCAACATCCATTTTGTGCACAAACTCTGGGGGATGCCTAAGCAAGGCTCACTGCAGTTCTGCCATACACAGGTTGGGGTGCTGCTCTTTAAATACAGCCAGACAGCAACATCATTATGAGTACTTAACTGAACCTTATTCCACTAATCATCTTTCACATCTGGTGTTAATGTAAAGAGATTAAAGTAATGCCAAGTCTTTTACTGCCACTGATGGAATTATGAATTGATGTGCTAACTGTTATATATAGAATATTTCCTAGCCTAGAAGGAAAAAATGTCAAGCAGCAGCTATTCAGATTGAGACATAGAGATAATTTATCTACAGGTCTGCCATCAATATATAACAGAAATAAACTTATTCCATAATAGGTGACATAGGTGGATGAAGAGTGACCTAAGATACTGCTGCAGTTCTGGGGAATGGAGTAAAGGAAGCAGAATCAACTTGAACATGTGGAATCACTTGCCTGGAAGCTGAAGAGATTAGTTTGAGACTTGTCACCCACTTGGTTAATGCTCTAAGAACACAAACACCATGCATGGATAAGATTATGCAAATGACTTGAACTAATAAAGCTGATTATTTCAGTTGTAGTGAGTTTGCCTGACAAATGTTTAGCTACAGCTGCTAAATAAGGTACACAAGCTCTACTTAATAAAAAACTAACTGTATTGTACATTTGTAATTTAAACACTGCTATATGTTTATTTTCATTTAAAATTAAAGAATTGTTCAAATCACTCAACTCAGAGTAAGATAAATCATACATTATCAATGTTCACACCTGTGTTTACACAGCTACAAAAGTTATATAAATTAATTTCAGCTAAGTTCAACAAGTAAAGAAACAAAAGAAACAGAACATCTTCACATACCAGTTATCATTTCCCCTCCATGATGGCCAGATTTCAGAAATCCAAAGACTGTTTTGGCTTGATAGGCACAATCCACACAAGCCTGCACAGCCTGCTGAAGTACCACATTGACAGGACCTGGTCCAAAATGGTCTGGAAGCTGCTGAACTTTCTTCTTATCCAGGTGAGGCCCAGAATTTCCATGTTTGTTCACATAAACACACACTGAAAAGGTACAAGACATGTTTACTGCCAAGGAACCAAGACATGTTTCCAAGTTAGAACTGCCAAATGCCATTTTAGTTTTAATCCTGCAGAAAATTTATACTGGTTAACTCAAGAAGCTCAGCATGCACACATACTTTCAGAGCATGCAGAAATTGCTCTTCTACCAAAGTTTTCCTGACTGAATCCTAAACTCACGTTTTTTCCTGCCTTCTGAAGCCCTCTTCTACCTCACTGATGTAACAAAGGTGACATGATTTGTGCTTTTGTTTTGACTAATCTCTGCTCATACACTAGTTCCAGTGAAGTACAAATTATTGGCAGGTACTCCAAACTACCAAGTCACAATTCTACAGAGCAGGCCGTACCAAGTCACTGCCTAAATTTTTTCCTGTTTGAAAAGCTGCAACACACAGAACCCTGTGTTACATACCTGCCACCGATGCTCATTCTGAAGCACCCATATGGCAGCAACACATACATCACACAGAGTGGCCACTGAAGGCCTGGAGCTTCAGAAAACCCGAACCACTCACAGGATTTCCACACTGCAATGTGGCCTTGTCTGCTAAACAAATACTTCTTTACAGACACTGCAAGGTGGCTTAAAGTCTAGCACAAAACAATCATATAGGACTTTTGTAAGTACTTTTAAAGAGACAATGTGAAACTGTCATCCAAAATAACTGCCAAGGCAAAAGACCATGGGAAACATGTAAATGATGTTTTTTTTTTTCTCGTTCATCCCGGCTACCACATGACCAAGAATGCACCCAAGACATTATTACAGCTTAATGAAAAAAATGTGCCTCTGTGGTGATTGAGAAATCTAAGCATTCTATTACACAAAAGACTAACATATTTTCTGAACTGCAGTTTGACTTTAGATAAAAACCTTGAGCTTTTAAAAATAAAGTATTTCTACACGAGTTTTAATGATGCGATGTCTTCCTGCATATCTGTTTACTCTCTGACATCTGCAAATTGAACCAAACCTATTTGTACAGATAACCAAAGCTACAAATCAACAAGAATAGTACAGCATTTTCTGTTTGGGCTCAACAACAACTGCCTTGCAAAAGGTTTATTTTCCTAGGGAAAAGGTACGTGTTCCCCCTCATCCATGACTGAAATGGCGCCAGAAGACACTGACAACTTCCATTGTAAAAACAGGTTTTAAATGTAAAAAAAGCACCCCAAGCAAAATCATTGTAATTTATGGAGTTTTTAGAAAGTTCTGAGATTTTGGCTGACAACATGTGAATTGTTTCACTATAGGGTTACTAGCTCCTCAATGGGTTATAGTTCCTTTACTAGCTTATTTTCTGCCAATCCTTTTCAAGACACATTTCATTATATTTAGAGGCAAAAAAAGAAAAAAGTCAAACATGAGAAAAGAGGAATGTATTCCCTCTGATTGCCTTTGCTGCATTTTAACAGAGTTGTTTCTTTTCACATAAAGCCATATAGAGATAAAATCTCCACTTTGTTACATTACAGTACAGCTTGCATGGGATCAGAATATCATATGGGCTTTTAGCTACATCTATTTCATACATTAAGGAGTGGGATAGACATGAAAGAACTGTAGTTTCCCTCTTCACACAGGAACAAACTGCCAGGTCTAGCAGATCTATCAAAAATCCCTGTGCCCCAGCACTTATTGCTACAATGTGGGAATCAAAATACTAGTTCTGAAAAGTAACTCTGGCTCCTACAAATATCTTTAAAAAATAAGGCAGCTGGATAATGATTTATAGTAATAAGCTGGCAGCAAATTCTTCATAAAATGAAACTGGCTTGACATGGAAGCCATTTCACACTCTTTTATTTCTTTGTCTTTTACCTGTGGATATAACTGCTGCAGTTGCACCAGACAAACTGATTCCATCTTTAAGTACCTGCGTAGTGCCATTTTCCCCCTCAGGAGATGACTGAGGAGAAGATGTAGGAGTCAGTTGTTCTGGCAAGTTTTTTTTCTGTTAAGAGAAAATTAAAAAAAAAACCAAACAGTCAAAATGTTTAATGTTTTTTAAGGAATCTGCACAACCTTTCTGCTATCAGTTACCATCTTAATGAATGTGTGTGGTTCCTTACTAGAAAAGTACCACACACAGCAGAGAAGGGGAAGTTCAGGAGAGGAAGACCAGAAACTGTCAGTTTGCAGTTACAGTTAATTTAGTAATGCAGTGGGAGACAAATGACTTAGAAAGGAACCCACCTTCACCTAAAAAGTGAGAAAAGAAAAAGCTTTATATACTAATTCATTACTCTTCTAAAAATCTTAGGATGAGGTATTTCAGGGTATTTTCCTGTCCATGCCCTTCCAGCTGGCTTTATCACAGCTCAAATAAGTTAGTTGGGCTCTGTATGTATTGCCATAAAAAACCTAAGTCACATCTAGGTGTCAACATTACAGTGCACCTGTATTTTCCCTCAGCTTGTTTCAAAGGAGTTGAAATTCTCAAGTAATCACTTCCAGGAATTTTCAGGTGCTTCATGCAAGATATCAAACAAGCCTGTAGGTATAATCCAGTCATGCAGGTTGCTAAAACCTTTTCCTTTCCCAAAGCAAATGTATTTGCAGCTTATCATATGAGAGATAACCAGAGTTCAGAGCACAGTGATTTAGAGATTGGTCCATGTGCATTACCTTCTCCATCTGAGGAAGAGAGAATTTTGTTGTAATTTGGTTTGGACTGGGATTTAGAAAAGAGATGTGCTCATGGAAGACATTTCACAGAATCACAGAATATAGTGAGTTGGGAGGGACCCAAAAGGATCACTGAGTCCAACTCCTGGCCCTGCACAGGACATCCCTAAGACTCACACCACATACCTGAGAGTGTCCAAACACTTCTCAAGCTCTGTCAGGCTTGGTGCAGTGATCATTTCCCTAAGGAGCCTGTTCCAGCACCCAGTCACCCCCTGGGTGAAGAACTTCTCCCTGATATCCAACTGAAACCTTCTCTAACAGAACTTCGGGCCATTCACTTGGTCCTGTCACTGGTCACCAGAGGAGAGATCAGTGATGTGTTTTGACATAGTATGAAAACACATCAAAATAAAAGAAATAATAAATTGGAGTTCATCACTTTCCCCTTCACCACTTACTCCTGCATGAGAACAGATTACATTTTGATTCTCTTACCTAGCAAAAATTAGGAATGTAAGAGATTACCCAAGGTCTTGACACTGCTGAATGCAGCAGAGACTTGTGGTCATGTGGTAAGGATTTACCATGAAAACTGATATATAGTGAAGTAAAAATTCAGTCAATTTGCTAAGGAAGACTAAGCCCTCTTCTATTTAGCAGTATTTATCCTTTTGACTTTTAGAAGCAGCCTATTTTCCTACATGAAAACCATTTAGAAGGCAATCAGAATATACACCATCCTAAAAGAAGCAGTGCTTAACTTCTTCACAACACCTATAAAGATAAATTAACTTTCTTCTGAAATTCAGAGCACTTTAAAGAAAAATTCTGTGCCATTTACAGTTCAGAGAAGATAGATTTGGCTGGAGAAAGTACTTGACAGCATGGCACTGGGTGGAATCACCATGAACATAAGGAACAGACTGCCACGGATTGGCATTGCATTGTGAATTGAGGTGGCACAGGTGGCACAGAACCAAGTAGGGATGTATTACTTGTCAGGAATTGACCATTTATCTTAACATGGGGTGCCAGCTCTGTCTGCCTGCAGAAAGCAGGGCTCATGGCCTGTACCACCAGGACAACTTCACCAGCTTCGCCCTCATGCTTAAAAACTCTGTGGGGTTGAATTTAGAGCTGGTACCCACACTCAGACCAAGTGGTTTCCTCAAGAAATTCAGAAAGGAATTCTTTGCACTGCTATGTAAAGTCTACTTTTAAAATACAATGGAAGAGACGTACAGAGGTTTCTTCTTTATTATGGAAGAGTAAAAACATACAGTGCAAGCCGTGAGAAACAAATGAAAAACAAAATCCAACATGCATTTCATACTTACAGAGCTTAGAAAAAATTTAAAGGAGAAAAATGATGCAACAGTTCAACATTTCTAGCTGTATAATAAAAGTTAATATCTGTAAAATAATAAATACTGCAGCATAACAAACCTAAAGGGGCAAAGAAATTCAAACAACTCTGCAGAGACAGGCAGATACCAATGTCCCTAAATATACCAAATAGCCAGCTCACACTTGAAGCACAGCCATTTAGTGCAACATCTGGAGGGTTGGTTTTTTTTGCATCAGTCTAGGGGGGTGGGTGGAAAAAAAGCACTTTCAAGCCTTTAGGCACATACCACTTGCATATTTGCATACACACTGTGAGGTGTACAGGCTGTATGGCTGCACTTCATGTCAGACACACCCTGTCTGCAGAACTCCCACAAAGATCCATTTCCTCTCTTTACCCTTATGCTAACAGGTGTAATAGTCCAAAGAAAAGTTTGCACATATGTATAACATCTTGGCAATTTAACCACTTACCAAGCAATAGCAGCCTTCTGTGAATTCTCAAAATGAGCTAATTTTTCAAGTTCTTAATGCTAAAATTAACAAAGTAAAAATCCCAAAATAGACGTATCAAACCTAGACTTTGCAAAACCTCTCTATTTTCTGGTCCCAGTGAGGAAATCAGGGGTGCACAGAGGTACTGCATATTTGATGCCTCAGGACAGGGTATGTCAGCACTAACACCCATTCCCCAAACAGGACCTCAAAGCACTTCACACAAACCAGGTGCCAAATGCTCCGAGCAGACACTTGCAGACACCTTCTAATGAAGCCTCTTCTAATGGCAAGGTGCCTCCAACTACTGTTCCAAAACATAGATAAAGCCTCTTGATTTCTTTTTAATGAGAGCTAGAGGACAAAATTCTTACATGCAAGTGCACATCCTGCCACACCTGAATAAGACCTTAAGATATGACGGTCCTGTGTTCAATGCTGCTCTTTAAAGCCCCATCCAGACTCAGGAAGAACACCTCACCCACCAGCTAAGCCTGGATAGGAGCACCTTTCTCCTCTTTAATCTCTGTTGCTGTGCATTTTTATACACCAAGTAAGAGAGAAACAAAACTGAGACCAATTCCATCAGTAGCCTACCAGTTTGGGTGTCTGACTGCAAGGGGCCAGCAGCAGAGAAGAGTGCTCAGCTTTCAATTCATGGTCCCCAAAATAATTTCTTATATTGTGATCATCATTTCAAGGAAGTGCTGCTTCCAGTTTCATACTAGAGCTTCCAGCTATGCTTTTATAATGTTATTCCACTAGCACTTCACACTGACCAGCACAATCACTGGAAGGGAGAATCCCCACCTTGCTCTTCCCACGCATCATTAGGAATAGATCCCACAGCCGACACTGATACAGACCGGAGGAGAAAAGCCCCACAAGTTCTACTTTTTGATTCTTGTGGGGAGGAAATGGGACAAAAAAACCCCAAAAAACACCAGGAAAAAGCACTGCCCCCTACCTCTGCACTGGTGCTAATGCAAAGCAGGAAGGAGCACAAGGACAGACTAAAATTGCCTGAAGAAACACATTGCAGGATTGCTACTCTTCTTGGACAGCCTGCTGAGCATGAGCAAGCCACAGAAAATAGACTGTACTTCCATGGCAATCCAAACTGCCCTAAGTCTGCCCTGCTGTGATCCTATTCTTCCTTGCAGCAGCTGCAGATTTGTGCTTTTTTGGGGTGGAGCAGACAAAGAAGGAAATAGGAGGGATGGATGCTGTGCTAGCTGCCTGAACTGGCTCACTCGGAGATTGTTCATCCACCAGCACTGGTGTCAGTGGCAGCAGGAAGAAGGGTGAGGGGACAGCAGCACCAGTGTGTACCTGACCAAACAGCTCCACCAGAGCAAGAGGCACCTGCCGCACTCCAGGTCTGACTCAGCTGGGCAGGGAGAAAGGCATCACGCCTTTCAGACCAGGACTGAATTAGGCCCACATCTAGAGAAAAAGAAGCTTCCTGCTTCATGCTAGTAGAAGCTCCAAGATTAGGAGGTATCCATGAGATTCATTTGGCAAATCCACCTGTATGCTTAAGAAGCCTAAATTATGCAACGAAGTCCTCACTGTTTTTAGTTCTTTGTTTCTAAACCTGAAAAAGAAACTAAAAAAACAAAAATCTGCAAGCTATATATATGGTTCAGTAACAAACTAACCCAAACGAAAGAGCTTCAAGGCTTCCCTGTCTTTCTATTTCAGAATAGCATTTTTCAACACCAATTACTCACCCATAAATAAAACAGTAATCTTGTCTGGGAATAAAATAATCCACAGGATCTTATACTAAAATATTCCAGAAGAGCTATTCTAAATGTTTTCTTGTAATCGGTTGCTGAAAACAGTAAAGCCCTGAAGGCTGAAGAGAAGACAGAAAATTAAGTAATAATAAAAAAATCTCACTACAAAATTTTGCAATATAAAGTAAAGTAGTAGATAAGGACTGACCTTTTTTCCAGGTTTTAAACTTTTTTTCCTTGTTTTAAGATTTTCAGTATGAGAGGTGCTTTTTGTCAGGGGAATATTTTTAGGAGACCTGCCCTTCTTGGGAACTGCAGACTGTCCAGGGGGTTTGCCCCGACCTGGTTTCCTGCCCCGCTGCGCTGGTACTGGAGCAGATTTCTGTGGAGACTGCATTGAACGCCGGGTCACTTTGGAAGGGGAAGATTGGATTTTTGCACTGCTCTTTGTAATGGAAACTGAGGAAAAACAAAAACAAAAGGGAAGGGGGGGAAAACCTCAAAATGAACAATGGAAAGCAACTTTTCTAACAAAGGCTTAAAAAAACAAAAGTGTACTGCACAATTTACATTGTAAAATGAATATACTTTTTACTTTGAACTTAAGTGGTTGGCATGAAACTATAGAACTTCATTGAAGCCAAAGAAAGAACTCTTTGTACCCATTCTTTTAGAGGGACTTTCCTAAGAGAAAAACATTCAAATAAAAATTGGGAAAAAAACCCAAGAATTAATCAACTCACCTTATAAATGCTTCCCATAATTTAATTACAATATTTACAAAGTGCCATTCATCAAGAAGGCCTTCAAAAATACTTCACAAATTATACAGCCTATAATACATCCCTTTTCCGCTAAGAACAGTTTCCACAATTACAAGACATGCAAACTACCTCTAGGGAGCTACAAAACAACTTTGAGCAGCAAAGAAAATCATCCCAGTGACAAGGAGAAACTGATGACAGGTAAAATGTCTTAAATGAGTAATTTTCTGAGATGCTGGGTTTAGGAAGTTAAACTCACGTAACCACACCCAGATTTTTCTACCTGGTGCCATTTCGAAGAAGGGATTCCAAAAATCAAACACAAAGTATCATTTTTCTTCATTCTTAACACTGAAGTCATTTTCTCCCATGAGATGCATTAATCTCCCATCCCAATCCAATATGGGATCCCAACAGATATCCACTTGGATATGCTCCAAAATGCATGCAATGTGATAGCATAATCTGGTGTGAGGCTCTAAGATGTAACCAGATTTCATTAAATTAAAACTTCCTAGTGAACAGGTCTTTTCCACTCAACTCGCTCTTCTCTGAAACAATGATGGTTTTATTTTAACAATTCCCTTCCCAATGGACAGATTAGAACACCAAAAGCGTGCTGAACAGAACATGAGGACATATCCTCAATGAAAAGATGCACTGCACCGTGCTACAGCAGCACCTACAGCTTACTGCTAAGACCCTGTGGCCAACAATACTCCATTCTGTTGGCCCAACTGCTGGCAGTGCTGGCAGGCAGACAGATTGCATGAGTTGCAGGACAGGTAAGTAGAAGACAAACTAAGGAAACTTTTTGACATCAAACCACCTTTGTTGAGACGTATAGGAAAGAAAAACACAACATATTTGAAATTATTTGAAACCTTTACAGTAAAATTAGACAGCTTTCCAGTGTCACACTGCCCCTATCACAGCCTTTTACATCTTGCTGATCATGAAACTCATGTGATTCACCCCAACCTTAAACAGCATAAACTTAATGCAACATAACTTAGAGAAGTATTACAAGTTAGAGTTAAAGAAGGCTTTGACTGCATCAGTCACCACTGCCTCATTCAAAGCAGTAATTCATACTGGAAATGGAGCACAGGGGGCTGTTAATTCTGGATTTTTGTGAATTTGGAATCTTTCTTCCCTGAAAATATTAGTATGTTGAAGCTTTCTGGTAAGCAAGTAAAACAAAAAAAAAAAAACCACAAAGATTTTTTTTAATGTGAGATTGAGAAAATAAAATATTTAAAGATTGAGTAACAGTTTTAATGTCTAGCTCTATAAGTCATATTGCAAGTAAAAGTCCAGCACCTTGCTGTACAACTATTCCTATAACTCTGCATCCTTATTCAGGAGTTAACTGTTATTACATATTTGCAATAGAAAAATGCCACTGTAAGATAAAATACACACCGCACATAGACTCCTTATAAAATATAAGTACTACTGACACACATTTCTGAAGTAGTAGGAGCATTTACCTACATTGCTATTTGCCTGATTCAGTAACTAATCTAATATTCCTAAATGGCAGTTCAGAAGAAACATCTTCATTATGGCTGGTTATAATCCTAATACAACAAATGCACACCTGATATCCCTAGGTATCTGAGAAGTACCACTTCTGGATGAACAAAGTGATCACTTTGCTTTTATTTATGTATGCCAAAACATATTTTCATATGCAATGACAACTTTAAATAAGATGAACAGAATTTTAACCAAATGCTGCCACAGCATTACTGTTATGTTCCTGAATTGCTGAATGACGACTCATGTTAAAAGTTGTGTATTTGGAAAGCAAAAGAGTATCAACTGTATGCTGTACAATACGACATATTGTATTATACTTACAATAATATAAAATGCAGCTATTTTTATTTATTTGTGCCACACGACTATGCATAGAACAAAACAATCATGACCTTGTAAAGAAATGTTGTTTAACAAATTCTTTGTGTTTCTGCCTATGCTGAAATCTAGCAAATGCATTTCTGTTCTCACACAGTAAAGACACAGCTGTTGTTAAATACACACTACTTTCAAGTCAACAGGTTCTAGGACACAGGTGTGAGTTTTGGGTTTTGGACACTGGACAATCCCTGTTCCTTTCCAGAAGGTCATTAGGTGGACAAAGAGTAACAATGCAAACAGCTCCAGCCACTTCATACTGCCCTCTTGAACCACACACATCAAGCACTACCTTATCTCAGCATCTTCCTACCTGTATATGCCAGAGAACCAAGTATGAGCAGAATTAACCATTAAGGGGGCAGGGGGAATTAGGTCCCACCTGGTATTTTTCCTTCTGCCTAGGGCTGAAGCTGCTTTTTTTTAATAGGCAGGACTGCAACAAAGCCCATGCTGCCTGGGCAGCCTCCCTGAGATAGCAGCAAATGAGGAATCTGCTATTTGCATTTGTTGATTTAAGAGAGGATGGAGGGAGCACAAGGGAGTGGGAGACTGCTAAAGTAATTCCCATATTGTCTGCAGGCTGTACTGACAGTGATCATCAGTCACCTGCTCATACTTCCCTCACCCAGGCCTTCAGAGGGAGACCAAAGGTTACACTGGGTCACAGGATCTGGGGGGAAATGAAAAGACATGCAGAATCAAGCTGCCAACTCACTGCATCTGTAGACAGAGTTATCCCCACTAGGCCACATGTTCCAAAAACTAAGACATTTTAAGAGTCTCATGAGAACTTGTTAAAATATAACGAGTAAGAGAATAGAGAGGAAAAATGCCAAGCTCTGCTTGCAATTACTGCAGTATTTAGCTGGGATATTTACAACCAAAAAAGCATATTTGCCTTTTGAGTATGCTGCTTTGCATCACAAAGGCCCTCTCATTTACACAAACAAAATTAAGCATTTGTGTCATGTTGTTCATCTACACAAATATCCACCACTTCAGTTTCAGGAATGGGATGCATTGCATGGCTTTCCTTCCCAAATATCTTGTTCAGAGCCAAAAGCTGTGCAGGCACCCTTAATAACGGAAGAAGAGAGGTCACACTACACAAATATTCTCTACCAGAGAAATGTTAGCAACTAAGTAGTGCTTTTGAAGTTCACAGAGCTCTAGTTATACTGCCACATTTGTGTGGGCTGCAGATATATAGCTCTTCATGCAACTCACAGCTTTCAAATACTTCTCTTTCAAAACATTATTTCTTTCCCCTCACAAACGGTTCTGTGAGAATCCCAACACCTACAAGCTTTGCATTTAGTAGAAGAGAAACCTGGGGAAGTATGGCCACAACTCAGTCCCTTGCTGGAACAAGCAGATCCACGGCAATCAACTGAGCTCACTTGCATGAAAAGGACCCAAAGGTTACACCTTACATGAGGGCCAAATTCTGCTTGGAGAAGCAGAAAAACTGTCCAGACACAGGCAGAACTACAAAATTTGACCCCAGAATGTTATCTCCAAGATCACTTGCCAGAATAAGCAAGATATTTAAGACAACTGTGAAATCTGAAGCTACTGAAACCTCCAGTACTCGGGAAGGGGATGGAACAGATGATAGCTCAAAAGCCTGAATTCTCATGCAATTCTAATTAGCAAAATTCCCTCAAATAATCAGCAGTGACAGTTTCACTCCATGTTTTTATGGAAAGCAGGGAAAAAAAAGGTTCAGATTTGTAATATTTAAACATTATAAATCTCCCATTCAGCTAGTGTCACAGAACAGCAATTACAAGACAAGATTTAAAACAGCTGATGGGAAAATACACAAAGCAAGGTAGGGGCTCACTGCTGTGCATTCTGTGAGCACTGAGGTGAAGGTGCCAATTAGGCCAGTAAGAAAAGGAGTTCTCTTTTAAAACTAGGTTTTCTTTCAAGACAGAATTTTTTCTATTTGTACTGTAGTATTGTTCCTGCGCCCCCCCCCCAATATATAAAGCCAATGTTCTTCTGAGAATATAAAAGCTTGGTCCTTCTGTCATGTACAGACAAAAAAAAAAAAAAAGAAGATTAAGCAACTTACCCTAAATCCATGTGAGCATTCCACAGGAGAAGTAATGGAAAATATCTCCTGAGTTCTAGCCTAGAGTTTTAACTAAGAAATTAACCTTCTTTAATACAGTCAGTTATTATCATGATAGTTTTGACAACTGGCAAAGGAAGAGGAAAAGATTAGCAATTTTTCAAAACAGCTTACTGCCAAGGATTATAAAAATTTATGTCCTTATGTCTCAATCAAACAACAGAGCCATACAAAAGCTCTGTAACTATCTGTAATACATTCCACCTCTTCCTATCTGTGTTTGGATTACTTCTGGTTATGAGGTAGCTGTGAGATACTAATTGATATGTTGCTATGATACAAAACCAGTTAAAGGTCATTATTCTGCTATCTAAAAAGCAACATCACACTTGGATACTTCAACATCGACCTTGGCAAGACATGGACACTATAGCTTGAAATTTTCTTCTCTCTAGATTTTAGTTTCTGTTACCAATAGAATAAAAGAAATAAGAAGTCTGTCTTCTGCAAAATTTTTACCCTACTTTACACAGGACTGAAAGGCAAAATGGAGTCTGCCAAGCAATGTAAGACAAAAATCGATAAAAGAAAAAGCATTCGTCTCCCAGTGACTTCCCCAGGCAGCACCACAGCACCTTCAGTCCCTCAGTCCTTCATCCCCACCCCCAGTCTCCCATATTTTCAAGAGGTAGGCAAACCAGCCCTTACAGAACCAACCATTGAAAATACCATTTAAGATCCATCAAAATCTGCTAACCAAATTAACACACATCACTTCCAAAAAACCCCATTTTTGCAAGCTAGGATGGGGCAGGGGATATGTGGGACGTGGGGGGTACAGGAAAAACAAAAGAAAGACTCCTGGAAGGTCTTTTCAGTTAGTCCCCAGAAACCAAGAACTGTGAAAAGCCAGCTTCTGGTCTCACCCTTCAACAATGTTGCCTTTGCAACCACATTTGCAAAAAACCCAAACCAGAAAAACCCCACCAAAAAAACCTCTCTATTTTGTTGATAATCTGGAAGGAAGGAAGACAAGGAAGAGAGCATGTAAATAACTTGAACTATCAAAACAGCATCAACTTGAGTTACCTGAAGTGAACTTAGATGTGCTGATGACGAATCTGTCAATAAGCCTGGCAAAGCCCAGCTCCACACATTGGGTACAAATTTAACAACATGACTTTTCACCCAATCATTACAGATTCTGCCCTGGTTTTGCCATTATGTTTCCCAAAATAGCATAAGCAGGATGAAAGGTGGGCCAAAAATGAGACAATAAAAGGCAACAAGCTTCCAAAGAAGAGAAAAATAAAAGACACACAGAGTATGGACAGTACAATACCACAATTTGTTTTGTCTCAGCATGGGAATGACAGCACTGATGCTCTGGACATAGCCTATACCTATTAACACAGATTTGCAAAATATCCACTGAATCCCATCCACTAGTAGGGTACCACAACCATTTGCTGTGGCTTGGCACAACTAGGTTAGTAACTCTTTACTGCTTAGTCCCCACAGGAGTAGGTAGGGTCTTTTATTACCCAAGCTGCAGGTGGGAGGTCTGTACAGCAGTACAGCTTTCTGTTTAGAGTATACTGAAATAGCTGCAGTGTCCATAAAACCTGAACAAGAGCAAATTAAAAAAGAAAAATAATCCATGTAGCAGTCAAAAATACATGTGTTGGAGTACTTCCAATTTACAAGAAAATTACAATTACCTTATAAATAAACATGGTAAGATGACAAGGAATCCAGACTTACAATAAGGTCATATCTTTAGGAAAGGCAAAACCTTCTTTTTTTCTTAAGTGATTACTGCCCTGTAGCAGCACTACCCAAGCCTTGCTGCAAGATGTCAAGAAACATTAATGCCAAATAAAAAAAGCTTAACATTTGAAAGAATGTGGCACATAAGGTTTTAGCCTGAAGCACTGAGGAGTTTTTCATGTACAATTCTGAAGACAGCATAAATCTGCTTACTGTGTGAGTCTGACTTAACTACTGTGATCTGCTCATGAAGAGGAGCTAGCTGCCCTGACAGAAAAATAAAACCTCCAGCAGTATAAAATTGTACCACTTCACTTTTTTTTTTGTTAATGAAACTTAATTACCAAGCTTATCTGATTTTTTTTTGGCTACTCTAAACAACAGAGTCTTCACATATCTAATTTTAGTTCTGTCTAAAGTTTCAACACCTCTTTTGTTTCATCTGCAAACAGTGCAATACTTAAGGTTTGTACTAATGTTGCACATTTGCGCACAACTCAGCTGAAAACATACCAGAGCTATTTTCACATAATTTCACCAGCAACAGAGAAGACCATCTCTAATATTTAGCTTGGTAAAATCTGCACAAATTAAAGACTGAGAACATGACTGAAAATTAAATAAAACTAAGAAATCATAAAATAGACAAATAAGATACTTTAAAATCTCTGCTTGAGCCTATAATACTCATATTGCTGCAGACAGTTTTAGAAGGAGACCTTCAAGATCAACACACTGATTAGCATATGAGCAATGAAAGAAGATTGCTCCCACTGAAAATAAATGCACTAAATTCAGAGAAAAGAAATGAGGGAACACTGTGTGGAAGAGGGAGAGACGGAGGAGAGGGAAAGAAGGAATATGACTAAGGGTAAAAGTTACAGCATATCATGTGTTTGGTTTGTTCGGTTTTGGTTTTTTTAATTATTTTATCATCTTCCTTTGGCCTCACAAATTTTTAGAGCACAGAGAGCAGTTACAACTTTTTGAGTTCTTTGCATCACCTTTATCCTTCAAAAATCCAGTTTCATAAAGCTAGAGGGATCCTGGATATGTAGAAACTTTCTTTCCATGTGATCCTTTTCTTTCCAGATGCTGTTCACATGGAAATGATAGACACTACTTAATACTATAATCAATCTTTGCAGGTGAAACTACTTATTGTTTCCCACATGGCTTGTCCCCAGTCGTTCTTTTGTCTTCTCTGCTTTATGGAAAAGGTTTTACTTCTATTACAAATAAAAAAGTGGGTTGCCTAAGTAACTGCCATTTACATGTAATAACTAGACAGTAAAATGAATTTATACAGAAACAGCAAATAAAAATTGTTCTGACAATCTCCAGTCACCTGCTGACTACTTCAATCATATGCCTCAAATGCAATGAGCTACAGAGCAATGCAAGAACATCAAGAATATTCTTGGGTACAGTAACAGATTTCTATTATTCAACTGAGTAAAGTACAAATTACAATCTATTGTGGTTAAATAGAAAAGTACAGTTTTGGCTTAGAAAAAGAGCGAATAAAAAAACATGCAAAAGACATAAAATTTTTAAAGCCTTCTTAAAGAATATTGAAAGCAGAAGTTACATAGACCCAAGAGATTACCAAATTTCAGAATGAGCAAATGCAGAAGGTAACAGTAAAGCAACAAGATTGACTTTTTTCTTTTTTTGCATTCATACTCACTCCAAGGAAGCACACAATATCAGTAAAAGTCCAAAAACCCCAAATACCAATTACTGAATAATCATGGAAGGAACAGAAAACCTAACAGAAAGCACCACTATGTCACTAAGTTTCCATCTATTGTGCACTTCTGGATTCAGTTGCTCAAAAATGTTGTAAGTGAAAAGGGAACAATACAGAAGAACAAGGGTGACCAGAGGAATAAAACTGATCCCTGAACAACAAAACCAAAATCTTCCTGTAAAAGTACTGGAAGTACAAGAACCTGTTTCAGTACAAGCAATCAAGGACAACAAATGAAACTGTCAGCAAGGACAAGGAGTATCTCCTTTTCCACAAAAAACACACTCAAGTAAAGAACGCCTTATGTTGTAGGTGCTAAAAGTTCAGATGGCTCCAGTATATAATAGAACAGGTTAGATCAAGTTCCTCTCCTTTTATACTGAGTACCTGAGAAGGTAATCAGCATTAAAGCATTATTCTGGGCTTGGAAGGTGCTGGGCTGTAGATGGACAGATACTAGGAACACTTGTGCAAACCTGTCTCCGATGTGCTTATGCTTTTCTTCAGACATCTGCTTTCAGCCAGTGCTGGAGAAAGCCTTCAAGAGCAGATGTTCCTTCAGACTGCTCCAGCATGGACATTACAATGTCCATCTCTTTCATTAGGTACTTTTCACAACACTGTTTATGTGTAATTAGTCATCTCTAAAAGCATTGAAATGATCAAGAGACACAGAGAAAACAATCTATTGCATCCTTGAAATATTAACCTTGAGGCAGCAGCCCAAGCCAACATCAGGCACTGAAGTCAAACCATACATAACCAATTAGTACTATCAGAGATATTTCTAATGACACAAACTACAATACTAGCTAAGCACAGCTCCTGATAGTATCAATATTGAATGGTACATTTCATACCACTGTGCACAATTCCTGACATGCAGCCAGATCCACTGAAGTCACATCTTCTGATAAGGACCAAAGACAAAACATAAACACAAATATTAGGGCCTGAAGGCTCTCAAGAGTTACAACTTTTCACCCAACAACTCTGTATTACCTTTTATCTTAGTTCATGAGCTGTCTAATATCAATGAGAAGTACAGAAGATACAGTTATAAAGAGTACAAATAATACATAATCTGGTCTGAATTAACTCCTCCACACCCTAGAAGCCTGTTCCTAAACACCTCCCATGGCAGAGGCTCTACATTCTTCTCCGGGCTTCCTAAAAGGCTAAGACAGCAAACAGCTGAAATAAAATCTTCCCTAATTTTCATACTGTCTCCTTTACTGCATTTAATCACTCTTTCAAAAGGTTACATTAGACCCCAAAATACATCTCATGGCAGGAAATTGTTGTTCTACCGATAAATGAAATTTAAAGCATTGTTTATTGCTTTCATACTTAGATTGCAGGATACTGGCTTTGCATGTTCACTAAACTCTGAGGCTATTTTTTTCAGCCCTCCAAGTAGTGATTTAAAACATCTAAAAGCTTTCAGCTTTACAAAAATCAAGAACACTTTTCATATTCACTCTGTAATTCAAGGCATTCTTAAGTCAATTATTTTCACTTTCTTTTGCAGAAATTCAAGCCACAAATCCTGAGGTAACCAGCAGGAAAAGGTCCAGACCAGAATAACACTTCAATACTCCAAGAAAATCCCTGCGATGTAGTACCTGTCATATTTTCTCCCTTAACAGGAGTAGTCAGTGTTAATGTGATGTAATGAAGAATCCTGACAACATCATCATATTTCTGAATTGAAACAACTTGATTATACTCTTCTTGAAGCTATTATTTACATCTTAATAAAGGATTGTCATTGCAGTTCTTTAATGGCTCGATAGCAATCAAATAATAGTGAAAAACCTAACCCGAGAGCAAAAAATATTTCATCCAGCCATGTAAATTCAACAAGTGTGTATAACACATACCAACATAAAATATAAAATAAATAAAAATAACAACACAAAGCAAAAGAGAAATAACAAATTATTTATGAACAGGGAAAAATGAATACACAATTTCAATAAAACTGCAGTTAACTTTGGGCTCACTTTTGGAATCAAAAGTTAAAAAAAATCTAGCCTGCACCTCTCTGCACTCAGTTCCTATTACATGTCCAAAATTCTCAATTTTAATTACAAGTCTTTAAAAACCTTGCTTCAAATTTTATTAATGGCTGGAGTGTTTTTGTTTCTCATTACAAAGCAATAGCATCTTACCTGGATAGGTATTTCAAGACTGAATTTTGTTTGGTTTATTAACTGAAGACCTGGATGACATCACCAGCTTTACTTGCTGTCAAACAACTTTGAGCATTATCAAGCACTAATCAGGCAAGAAAAAGTTCTAGATATCTTACCTCAAAATATTGTTGGCGTTCCAGCAGTGAAATTGTAGCAGACTAAACAATTTAATTATATTACTTCTAATCGGACTCAGTAAACTAAATTTTCACAAAAATAGGTGTTGGAACCCAGGGGGTTCCTATGATGCCTTTGGCCGACCCAAAACCTGGTCAGGAGGCTTCTCAGCCTTGCCAGAGGTGTCAGAGACCCTGGAATGATACTAAAAATACCTGTAACTCTGATTCTAACCCATGGAACAGGTTGTCAGCTTTGTATGAGGAATTTCAGGTCACAAAAACTTAGATAGTAAAGTAGTAGTAGTTATAAGTAAAAAGAAGGTAATTTGAATGTATGTACAGGGGGGTTTAGGGCCCTGTACAGGGGGGTTGGAGATCTGTACAGGGGGGTCTGAGATACAAGATGGAGGATTTTTACACGTGGCATGTTATCTTGTGTTCTTCTTCATCACCTCCATCTTCTTGGTGATGCTGGCACTTTTGGATTGGTTTGACACAGATCTGGACATGGTAATGTGAGGGGCATAGATTGGTACTTAACTGTAAACATTTAATACGTAGTTTTTAGTATAAAAGATTACAGCTCACCCGGGGCGGGCACAGTGTGTCTCTGGACGCGTTCTGTGTCAACCCTGGCAGAGCAGAGAAATCTCTCTTTGATAAGGACTTAATAAACTGCCTTGAGAACACCAACAAACGATTCCAGACTACTCCTTCAACAGCACGGGCCGGAAACCTGGACTTTCCTACATATTGCGGGGTCTCCTGGGGTTAAGGAGATCCCAGACCAGAACAAAGACCACAACAATAGGTTTTAAAAATTCTATGCCACTTATTTACACAGTCCCTCTTTTTTATCACAGAATGGGTCAAGTTGGAAGGGACCACAGTGGATCATCTGCTCAAGCAATGTCATCCCAGGGCACAGGATTGTGTCCAGACAGTTCTGGAATATCTCCAGTCAGGGAGACTCTGCAATCGGTTCCAGTGCACAGTCACCCCACAGAAAAGAAATAATTAACTTCAGTAAAATAACACATCTCATTCATGATCTCCCACAACAAGGTCAACCTTCTAAAGAAGCTGAGAAAGACACTTTAGAGATTGGGAGCACAGATACATTAAGACTAAGGTCAGTGTGGCACCTATGAGATGACTTCTGATCAAATGTACATCGTGCTCACCTGACTTTCCCCTTCCCTCTCACGGCAGGTTTGTAGCAGCAGATCATTTTGGACAGTACAGCCACACAGCTCTACACAGTTACTCCTTTGCTGAAATCTGCCAGAATGTACTAAACTCAATTCCTCTGGCAGCAACAGGCAGGTGAGAGCAAGAATGCAGAGGTACCCTGAACTAATTCCAATTAGATTTTCCATACAGTTCTTGATCTGCTAGCAAAAGACTGAGGAAAACAATGGGGATGGAAAGGCCAGGAAACATTACTGATCTATTGCCTTCTTGCTTCTGTTCCTTTTCTACTTCCAGTGAGAGTTCTGTGACACGAATCTACTTGTCCCTTACTCACCTAATGCCAGTTGTGAAAATTCTCACTGAGAACAAATTATTCTGGTTAATAAAGAAATTAATTAAAATAGTACTCCTCTCCTTCAAAACCTCTCTTCCTGACAAAATTTTATGGGATGAGAACAGAAAAGCTCAAATAGTTTGACAGAAAAGCTTTCCAATATAGAAACCTGACAAGCAGTCCCCAGAGCAGCAAAGGGATTACACGGAGGGATATCCTTCTTCATGCAATTTCCCTTGCATGGTAGAGAGTTGTTCATTATAACGTGGCCATTAGTTAAAGAGACACTATCACCTGATCAACAAACATCCCTAAAAGCAAGAGGATGACAAACATTCAGAATAGGCAGCTGCAAAACAGAATTTTGTGAGTGTGAAAGAAGAAACACTAAACATAGCTTAGACAGGCAATCATCACAGAAGGAAAGACTACTTTACTTAGCAGTCAGTATAACAAAGTGCTGCAGCAGCTAATATATTAGTATCACTAAACAGGAGCATGTATCTATCAATAATACAAACAGAAAATCTAGTTCAAGATTCTTTACAAGCACACAAAAATTAGAGGTCATCAGAAGTCTTCCTAACAATATTAAATAAAACATGTTGCCAGAGATACTATGAACAGGCAAAAATTGCTTCCCAGCAATTTCTATTAGCTTTAAGCTACATAAAGAAAATTCAACATTTCATCCTTGTCTGCTACTCAGAAACCAAATCTTCAGTCTTATCTGCATATAGCCAGCTGGTTTTTAAAATTCTGCTGTAATTGAGGTGAAAAACAATTAATCAATATTAGTCATCTTACCATTGTTCCCTGGTGGTTGTAATGCATCTCCTGTCAAGCTACACCATCCGACTGGGAAAATATCTCGAGAATCACACCTGCACCAATAGTCAAATGCTCCTCTCCAACCATCAAATGTAACAAAAACTTCATCTCCTTTAACATCTCCAATGGTTGCTGGGCAAATCAGGTATGGGTTCTTTCTGTCAATAGCTTCAAGTTTCATTCCAACTTTAAAGCAATTTGGCACAGGTTTTGGTGGTTCCTGCAAAAATAAGTGTGGTAGAATATTGGTATCTCTATGACCTCTTGAAATAAAAGCCCAAGACTAAGTAACAGCCCTTTATTTTTCCTCAACATTCTTACTCTCAGGAAATTATAGAACACATTCAAGGAAACTTATTCATATTTAAAATTTGTCTTTGCTCTTCTGCACTACAAAAATCTTCATTCTATTCCCCCAAACACAGCTGGGATAATTAGCAAAATTCTCCATGACAGTAAGACCCTGATAAAAGTATTTACATAAGCAATAGGTTGCAACCAATATATTATGTCTGGGCAGCAAGACAGCCAAGACACTAAAATGAAATTATTACATGCTAATAAAGAAGAGGTTTGCAGAGCATGGATACTTCTGGGGACTGATAACTGTCTGGTAAAAGCTTTACCTCTCAATTAATCCATGAAAAATTCATTAGCATTGGACATTATTTATATGCCTCTGTTAACTCAGTTGGCCTTAGACCAATTCCAAGTGGACAAAAGAAAAACAAAACTCAAGTGAAAGGGACTGGCATAAGTGTACCTCCAGAGCAGGAGCTGTGATCTGACAGAACACAATTACCACCTCATCCTCAAGAACCTCATTATCCAAGCCCATCTCAGAGGTGCTGCAGGCTAACACAGAAGCATGGCTCATCATGCCTCAGAAAACTTATATTATCTTATCTAAAACTTTATAATTATATGAAGTTAGCACCAAGTGATGTGATTGCAGGCCTGAACCCAACTGTTTGATTTGCTGACGTACTTATCACTATCATTCTCAGTATCCAAAAAGAACACGCTCAGTATGACAACAGGGTTTTATCACCTCAACAAAATTAGAACCAAGTAATTTTAATATTACTGTTAATTTTATATAATTTTCCATATTTCACAGTAACTTAATCAAGAGTCATGTTTAAAAAAACCAAATGGCTTTTTCTGCTATTTTCAACTACTTTCTCACTAAATTCTAAATGATGAGTGTGCCCAACGAAAATGTTTAACAAAAGCTTTCCAAGCACTACTGTATTCCCCATTAAGTTTTTTACTCATGTGCACATTCACATGACTACATTGCTGTCAAGAAATGTGATGTGCATTTTATCTAAAATCCATGAGACAAAAAATGAGCAAACACAATTTTTCTAAATAACACACCATACCTTGAAGTCTCAGCTGAGGAAGAGAAATGACCCTCCCCTATGGACTAGAAGCAGATTCTTTTCTGTCTAGTTCCATAGCATGTCAATCCAGTTCAAAGTCATTTTAAATAATAGTCTTGCCTTCCCTGTCTTTGCTGCAGACAACAGGGTAATATCTCATCATCCTCGTTAAAAAATGTAACCATGGACCAATTGATAGGAAGCTGTTTACTAGGAATGCCTTTCTTCTTACCTTCTTAAAGAATGCTGCAGGTGCCATTTCAGCTCCATTGAGAGTTCTTAAGAGAAACATTGGCCAAGAGGATGCATTCATCTGGAACCCTGAGAGCAAACAAAAAACCTACTTGGGAAATGGCCCTACTTTCAGTTTGCAAAATGCAGTAGGAGAAAAAGGTTGTAAAGCCTGCTTCACTAATGCCTCATTCCCTCTATTTCAGACTTAGCCAAAATAGAAGTAGCTAAGAAGAAACAAACATGGTCATTGCAGCTGCAGAAAGCTGTGCAATTCATTTCCACTGAGTGATTTGCCAGCAAAAATCACTCATCATAACATTAGGTATTACAGATTAATTTCTAGGATTTAATGACAAGCAAGTCCTAGTAGAGGAGACCATTAGGTTGTCACAGAGTCTCTTGTCCAATGGAATTTCCCTAGCACAAGCACCTAGCTTTCTCTTCCGGTTCTTCAGGTTCTAGTTCATTTATTAAGATACTTTTTATTTTTCAGAATCTTGTTAATCTTTCACCAAACCACAGGCAACAAAAAGCGCAATTGGTTTTTCTCCCTCCCTCATTAAAATAAATATATAAATAGACATTATAAGAAAGAATACCTAAGAGTGAACAAAAGAAAAGTAATTTTAATAAATCATGTATCATATTGAAAAACAAACCAGATGGTCTTTCCATTTTATTATTCTTCATTAACAAGTGAATAAAATCATAAACACAATCAAATCTGTTAAGATTAACTACCTTATTCAAACAGAACAAAGGTTTGGCTGAAAACCCTCTTATTCCAGATAATCTTCCCTCACAACCAACCACTTTCCAGTTAAAAGATAAAACAAAACAAACAAAAAGTCATTTTCCTTTCTCTGCTTTCCAAATGTACGTTTTAAAGTAATGAGTAAGATAACAGACATAGTGGACATTTTTTTCTGCTTCTTTAGCAGTTAGATGTCTGGAACAGTTCTGCAGAGAAACAGACATAATACCGCAAATCGGAATTTTTTCCACAAAGCAGATAGTACCATAATCTGCCAAGAGCTCATGAGTTCCCTCATAACTGATCTTTAACAACTGTCTTAAAAATCTGTAGCTAGAAAGATGGAACATATCTGCAATTCTCGATCAGTTAAATAAATTACTCATCCAGAATTTGATTATATGCCATTGTGGTTCCTTAGCTCATAGCTTTAAGCTATCTTCAGTAGAATAAACAGTTTTCAGGCCAGAACTACCTATGCAAAGCCTAAATTAATGCAGAGCTCCTACGTGACAAATGGTGTCACAGTTCAGGGACCACTGAGCTGATTGTCAAGCCTGGTTTCATACCAGAGTCTTTATAAAACCTGAACACGTGTGGTTACTGAAACAAAATATTCCCAACTAGGTAGCTCAGAAAAGATAAGCAAGACGGAGGAGTGACAACTAAACAACAGTTTCAATTAACTTCATTTGGTCTTTAAGTTGTCCTAGTAAAGCCAGAGAAAATGCTATCTGCAATGCAATTTGCTCAGAACATGAAGCTCTCAACAACAAAAAGCTCACCTACGGAAAACAGAGACTGGAACCAGAACACTTTGCTGCAATATTCACTTTCTCAAAACCCTTATGTAATATGCATAATGAAAGCCATGTAAAAATCAAGTAGGAGGGACTATTTTAGTTAGTTATTATGATAGAAGTAGAACATTAGTATACAGAAGGTTCCCTACTACTAAGGGAATAAAAAAAAAAACCCGTTGGTTAAATGTCTAACAGGAGGTAATTATACACCCAATTAGCTCCCAGCTTTACTCAGGAACAGGATGCTGTAAAACTGCCAAAAAGGCTTTTTCAAAAATTTATCTAGGTATGCCAGAATATTTGATTGCTGGAACTCAGCCTATCTCTAGAAAAATCTAGGGCAGGGGGGCCAAAATAGTGGCACTCACATTCTTTTCTGAATAACCAGCAATTGTTCAGAGGGCAGGTAAATTTACATGCCTGAGTGCAGGGAAACAGCTGCTTGTTAGGTGCTGCACTGCAGGCAGCCTACCACATTTTCTTGTATGAAATAGTATCTGAGGAGAAGGCATCAACCTTTCTACTGATGGTCATGGAAAGTTTCTGCTCTTAACAAATCAACTGCCCCCATCACACACAACCAGAGTTGTTTTATTCATCACTCTAGCTTAGAAACACATTTTAAAAACTGCTGTGTTCCTGAAGCCATATTTTAAACACTGTACATGTGTGCAGCTGAAGGACCCAGCATACTCTTCCATTTTTTATACTGGTATCACTTCTTTCATTCTAGAAGGTTATATCAAGAACTTCAGAGAGGTTAAACTGAGAAAATACTTGGAAAAAAAACCACCAACTTTTTCCCTAATGTCAGCAATTTCCAGTGTTTTCAATCAAAACCTCTGTACATCGATTGGAAAGAAGGGAAAAAAAAGCCCTTCTAGGCTCAAATTGTATTTATCATAAGCAATATTTTTCTAGACTGCACCCTGGTTGCACTGTTTTTCTTGTGTTTCTGAAGCACCACAATAGCATAAAAAACCTACCCTCACAATCTATGTGAAGTGTCTTAATGGTTATGTCAACCATTCCTGTGTCTGTCTCTCTACAAGCAAATTGAGATTCATACTGTAGTGAAATGATACTTTTCACTTCATCTTTCAAACAGAAAAACTGGAAGTCGCTTCCAAAGCAGGATGACAAGCTTCTAGAGAGGCTGCTGAGAGAAAGCATACCTATCCTCACTAAACCTCCAACGAGAATTCTCTAAGAATTACTGATACCACCAAACCAGAAGTAGGTTCATAAACATAAGACGGAAAAACTGCAGCAACCGATTTCTGTATACAGGTAATTTTTTAAATATTTTACAGTTCATAATTTTTATTATTTCTTGCATCTTCTAAAAATTACAGAAGATCATAAGATAACAGTGGAGAGAGTGTTCACATAAATTCTGGTCATTATTATTCCTCTTTTTAGAAGCAAAACTATTTGCAGATCTTTGTGAAATCTTTAACCATTTCCATATATAGAAATTTAAGCTATTGACAAATACAGTACAAGAATGCAGATCTAAATATACAGGTTAATCACAGCAAAGAAAGGCAAAGTCACATTTTACTATCTCTAGCCGTTTAGTACAAGTTACCTCTCACCATTCACTAGGTAACAAGGAATTGCTTTGTAGAATTCCCCATTTAATAACCTTCCTCAGTATTAAACCCAAGCACTATTTCTCAGTTTGGGGAGATGCAATGTTGTCACTCACACTGCTCATGGAAGTAAAAAGAAGTTCTGTATATTTCTAAGCATATGAAAGCTAAACTTTGTTCACAAGCATTTGTTGTGCTCACAAACCAGCCATGACAAACTGATCTGACATTCCTGAACATATGCTGATTTGAGGCAATGAACATCATGCAGTCTAAGCCTGCAGTTTGCTAGAGCTCTAGAGTGCTGCTTTTACTACCTTGAGTAAAAATTCAGAGCAGAATGCTGCAACTCTGCACTAACCCACCTTCTGCTGCCTGTCCTAGCACACAATCAATTTGCTTGGTGCCCAAGGAAACATCCTGACTGCCCTGCAGGGGGGTGCCTCCAGCAGCCCTGCCAAGGCTTCCCACGCCTGGACCAGACAGTGCCCTCTCGTGAGCTGCCTGGATGCACTGATGAAGAGTAAAGGGGCAACTTGCCTTTCTCCAGCTCTTTCCAAGGGCTCCCAAAAGGAGTATGCATGGCATCATGCAATGAAATACTGTATACACACACATAAGGCAGGCTGTGTGTGAGGGAACATTTACAGAATGGGCATATTTAATATTAAGGGGCAATAAAAAAAACAGCAAAAACCAAAACTGTCAGAAGAATGAAAAAATAAGAAAAAGCCACATTTCACTTAGCCAGAATTAGTTTATTTTCCTCTTTTTTCAATTAAATAATGGTTTGGTGAAATGTTCATACCACTGAATTTGCCAAGACAGAAAGGTCAATTTGACTTTCTGAAAGCAATACTCCACACATATTTGTTCAGCAGCTTTGTTACTTACCAAGTGGAGGCTGGAGCATGCCCCCTTTCTTTTCACAAGTCCCTATGGGCTGTATGTCCGAGGAATCCACAAGCCTCCAGAAATCATTTCTGTTGTCACTTCCATCCAGCCGCAACCTCAGCCTGGCACCGGTGATTCCAATGACTGTAGCTATACAAACTGAGGTAACATTGCGAGGGTCGTGGGCTTCCAGCTTCATGCCAACTTTGAAATCATTCGTAGGTGGAATTCTAGACTACAGTACAAGGTAAAAGACTTTTTCGTATTGTTGTTAATATTAATAATTTACCAGTTAGTTCAATGCACAGCTTTATTTCCTCCAAACTTATCATAAAAATAATAAATATGAGAAAGCTTTTAAACTTTGAGTGTCTAGTAGCAACTCAAAAAGGCAGCTGGATAACCTACCAACTGCATAGGCATGATGGATTTCTAAAAAGGTAAGGATGCTAAGAAGGGTAACAAGGGAATCTTTATCAAGGTATGAACATCAAGATAGGGAGCAGTGAAGTGAATAGAATACAAGGACATTAGGAAACATGACATTCAACTCAAAAAAAGTCAAAAAAACCAAACACAAACCAACAGACACATAAAAAAAAATCCCAACCACAAGGTTTATTAGCTTCCAATTCAAAATAAATAATTATCCTCATTGTAATAATATTTTGGAAATCTAAACAAAATTTGTACCCCTCAAAAAAAAAGTTGACATTATGAAGAAAGAAGACAGAAAAAGGAGTTAGTGTTAACACTTTAAAGAAAGAAAACAGCTCTGAAGTCGTATAAAACTTCTGTGCTAAGAAAAAAATTTGTGCTTTTTAGTAGAGAAATGAATATAATCACAAACATACAATGCAATGCCAATTTAATTAGCACAGGGAAAAGAAATGTGACAAATACAATTTGGTCTTTAGGCAGAACTTTTTGTCACATGCTAAAGATGAACAAAAGACATTTTTTACTCATGTAACAACACACTATGGCCAGAGATTGACTGGATTGCAGTCTGATTATTTGCCTTCTATCATAATGCAGGCAATGACTTCACCTAATGATGTTCAAAATTTTGTATTAACACTAACTGGGATGGAATGCCTCTCACTATTCTCTTTTGTTGTCTCTCCATTTCCAGCCTAAATTTTATTGATGGAATTTTTTGCCAACACTATCATTTAATCTATTTTTGCACCTTAGCAAATAAAACCAAAAGCTACAACTGACCCTTTCTCAGTAGCCTTTCAACAATGTAAATGCATCAAGCACTGAAATTTCTCTTAGGAGATGATGACTATTCTCCTATCACCCGGGAAACTCTTTTCTGCAACTCTTCAGTACAAAGTTGTTTTTGAATACAGACACCCAGAACTGTAAGCAGCCTTCCCATGACATTTAAACCCAGTAGCTACCCCATCCAGACTAACACAGTCTGACTTCTAATACAGGAGGCACATTAGAATACCCAAAACCATGGGCATTCAAACTCACAGGACTCCTATATCCCTTTGTGCCTGCCTGACCAGGTCAGGTGGGGATTCAACAGCAGGCAGACTAAGTGCACTTACCTGTCTGTGGACACAGGAAAAGACAGAACAAATCTGCTCCTGCAACAAGTGTTAGTAATATTTTTTTCTCCACGACCTTTAAATGTCTAAAATACATCCTGCTCTACTTGCTGTATTGTGCAGGTGCACTATTTACAACACACCTTGATCAACAGCAGGAGCCCTGGAGGAGCCCGAGCCCAAAAGCCAAAGAGGAGAGCAAAATTCAGTGAGCATCTGCCAGTGCTGCACTCAGACAGCAGGCTGGCTGAAAGGGGAGCCCAAGCATATTAAATTTAAAGGCCAATTCAATTTCAGGATATTGCCTATCGAGCTGTTACTCTGTACAACCAGGAAAAGCAACAGAAATTGAGAAACTGGGGGGTTGTTTCTTTCTTTGTGGAAAACGTGAGCTTGTTTAAATACCAATAACTCAAGGCATTATACTAAAAAGGTAAGTCCTCCATGCTAGTTCATCTTTAAATAAAATAACATAACCTTGTTCAGTAACAGCCGTGCTTTAAGTTCTGCTCAAACCACAAGAGACTGAGCTTTTACATTTCAAATTTTCAACAGCTTGTGAAAAAGTTTTAGGGCAAGAAAAAGGAATACGAAGTGCATTGAAATTTTCAGTAGTTATTAAAAACAACTTAAAGCAACAGATAGAATATCTATTTAATTAAGATAAATACTTTAATCAATTTCCATTAGCTGTCTGTGTCTTAATTTATGGTAGAGGCTTTAATTTATTGTTCTCCAAGTAATTTTTAATTACTACAAAATTTAAACTTTTAAATTCCCATAGGTCACAAATTCTGGATGTAATTGTCAAATTAAATTTCTCTCTGCTCTTTACTTTCTGGCTGGCCACAGCAGTGTATTTCTTTGCATTACACAGAGTAATAATGACATGTACAATTCACGTGTAACCCAATACAAGTCTAATTAGTCCTACACAAAGCATAAGCACTTTAGGCTCTAAAATCTGCAAACATTATGTAGTGAGAGGATATAGCTCTGCATTTATCACCATTGCATGCATATTACTTTCTACTTAAAGGTCAACTCTTAGAAAACTGAAAATCTGCATAGGCAAATTGTTTTGAAATTTTCTATGCACATAAATTAAAGCTCTTCCTTCCAACTCACACACTCCTTAAGCAATCCAGGTCACTTGGATTTATCTCTATCAATGCACGTCACCTAAGCACCCCTATTCAGTGAATTATTTGGTTGCTCAATTCAGACTTCTTGAGCATTACTAGGGAAGAGGAAAATGCAAGAAAGGCACATGGAAGGGCTTTTGAGCAGTTTTCTGCAATAGTTACATTCCTTGGGAGCATACACTCTGGTCATGGTGGTTTACGGTCTGTGAGCATGGCATTAACCTCAGAAAGATCCAGGAACAATAAACCACCCTCTGCCTCTACCCAGGAGGAGTTTGAGGTGTTTGCCTGGTGAAAAACACACATTGTGAAATTAATTTTTGGAGCTCCACTCAGAGCTACGGACACCAATGCTTTTAGCCACCTCCCATTGAAAGCAGCATGCAAGGGGCTCTTTGCCCTTTATCCTCATCTGCAAAGAGCAAGCTGAGATTCAAGATCTAGCATGAGGAAATGCTACCACCTATGTTTCTCTCTCCTTATTCTCCATTCCTGCAACTGCTTCAGACTCAGTGAGTGATGGTTCCTCTCCTTCTCAGACTATTCAATTCATGCTGCTTTTTATTTGGGCCCCCACTGGAAGCCAATATCATTTACAGTACAATCAGACCACCAACAGACCCTAGAAAACAATTTCAGAACATGCCCAAGCCACTAAACTAGACATGCACTGCTTGTCACACCTATTACACTTCTGTGATCCTGAACAATCCAATTCCTCAGCAACTATCCTCCTAACACAGTGAGGGCACACAGACCAAAATGAATCCTATTTAAATTTACACAGACAAGATACACCTCAGCTTGGGAAAACAGAGAGAAAGATGCCAGAAGAGATCAACTCAGTCCCCAGAGGGCTGACTAACTTGGAGGTGATTAGCTTACACAAGACAGTAACACATTTGCAGATACACTTAAACTGTATCTGCAAATACATACCAAACCATCAGGTAGGGGGATCAAACTTGTAAGGCATAGTGTAATACAAAATAGTACATTAAACACCCTTCCTTATAAATCCAGTATTTCCTTTGTATATTCAATTTGATCTTTTTAAATTTTATTTTAGTACCTGTTATCCCTAAGTAGAAAGCACTCTGTTCAGAAAGCAATAGAATTAAACGTATTAGAGATCCAGGAAAAAAAGTGGTGACTAAACTCCACTACAGACACATCTTATAGCCAGACAGAATTGAAAGAAATCTTTCAAAAATGGGGTAAAGGAAAGACTCCTCTGACAATCGGCCAAATTTTTAATTCTAATTAAAACCATGGTAACGTTAAGATTATTGAAAAAAGTAGAAAACATTTTTGAACACTGACAAGGCTATCTGTTTTCATTAACTAGTGTTTTTTTAAAGGAAAACAGAGTTCAAAGACACAATTTTAATGAAACCCTCAAAATTTGGCTTGAGGCAGAAACCAAGAATGAAAAACTTCCGTAGCTAGTAACTGCCAAAACTGTAAGCTACTGATAACTACAGATCAAAAGAAGTCAAATGGGAAGTCTGCAAGCAGTCTAAATGTGAAAGTTTTTCTAGGATCACCCTGTAACACACATACATACACACACTGTTGCAAAATAGTATTTGGCATACCTGTCTGAAACAATGCAGAGGAGCAGCTACTGATTCAGTCTCTTTCAGATAATCATCCCAATTAAACTGTTCTGGAAGACAAAAGATTAAAAAAGAGATGATATACACAGTTTTTCAAAAGGGAACTTAAATGAGGATTTGAGGAAAGAAAGGGACAGAAAATCCAACTATCTTGTAGAATACATTTTTTTCAAGAGCAGAATCATTCTCAAATGGAAACTCCGCCTTTGAAATACATAGACCTTGAAGGAGCTTCAACAGTAATGTTAATTTACATTAATAAGCAAAATTATTATCAACCTTACTTCAATTTTTTTTGTGCTCCACATGCAAAATGATCCAAGTCAGAATATCTAGGTTCAATTCTCTGCATAAGGATCTCCCAAGCATCTTGATATAAATAAAGCTAGCCTTGCTATATCCTAGTTCCCATAACAGCAGGGTTGATATGATAACCTCATATGAGTACTGAGACAATATACATTGAAAAATATAGACACCTGGATACTGTTGAAATATATGTTATGAATACTATCCACTAAAATTCTGTTGGAATCCTTCCAACTGCATCTTTGTTTCCTTTTATCTGAAATCACATAAAGGTTTCTTTTTGTAGAATATCATGTAATATGGTATATATGGGTAAATATTATGGCAATGTTAAGCAACAAAACAACGGTATTTTTTCCAGCGTTAATAGTGTCATCATTTATGTGTATGGGCAAGTGGATTCTGAATTTGATTTAATTATTGCTACCAGTTTTGCATGAATGGAAGAATAAGAAGTACCAACATCAAAGATATAAGCAAGTGTACGAAGTATTTTAATATAAAGTGTAAGAGAAAAGCTACAATGACACAGCAAATATTTGTGTTTCTAAATTATCTAAGTGAGCTCTTCTGCTTATTTTTCCTGTTTGGGTAGCTGGCATCTTTCTGATGCTCCTGATGTAATTAAGCACTGATGAACCCAAAATGATGCAGTGATGCCACCCAGTGGCTCAGCAACAGCCACTCACACGGCCTAATGCAAAATCCTTGGGGGATGATAGAGAGCTCGCTCCAGGTGTGCCAGTAATTCTTCCAAACGCCACTGGCCACAGACACTTAAACACATCTCTGCAGTTTTCAGGAGAGAGGAGGAGCAAAGAAACGATGAGAAAATGGCAGCATTTCCCAGCACTCCTCACAGCTTCTCTGAAAGGTGTGTGGTGGCTTGAACCCAGAGTCTGCCTGCAGCAGCACAGCATTCAGCTGACAATACCAAGGGCCTCAAGACAAAGGGAACCATCCCCTTGGCCTGCTGAGGTCCTGGGCTTTGGTGAAACAAGTTCAAAAGTGTACGAGTGATTTGTCCTTGGCACTGCAGAAGCCATGTGCTTGTTACCTATGTGAAAAGTCAGTAACAAGTCAGTAAAATGTCAAAACCTGTTAATTTGGTGGTCTGGAATATATGCAGGCTGGTAACAAAGACACATTTACACAATATCTTGGAATTCCACCTATTTTGTAATGAAAATTTTATTCATACGTTTATATAGTAACAGTGATTTTGTATTACTTATAAAAGGCAGAATACATTAGCTAAGCATATATCTGTATTTCAGGAAGGCAGAAATAGCTCTTCAGAGCTTTCCCCAGAAAGTAGCCTCCAGATTTGCTGCTCTTTTCATTAACAGGCCAAGGAGGGTGCAAAAATTAAGTATTATGAACTGAGAGCAAAGTTTTATAAAAATTCTTCTTCGACTCTAATAATAAAGCTGCCAATTCAGGTTGCCTTCTGATTTAAAAAAAAAAAAGTTTTTTAATCAGAGTTTACCTTAGTAAAGTACCTAACTCCACATAATTTAAGCTAATCAAAAGAAAATATTAGTTGTGTCCCAGCTGTCTCAGACCTAACATGCTGTAAAAGCCGTAGTCATGCAGCACAGCCTCACTGTGTTAAGGACTGTACAAATATAGATACTTCAGTGACATTACATTTACCAGGAGAAACTGTCATTCACCTCCTCCAAAAATTTATACAGTAACATTTCTAAAATTATCTCAATTTTAATAACAGGATGGTAAATTTTGTGGGATGACCAGACACAGAAGGAAAGAAACAGTTTTGTTTTTTCAAGGGAACATTTACTAGAAAGACACAGAAAGTAACACAAGCAGCCAGCTCAAGATAATGCCAAGAGGAAAAAAACACTGCCTAGCTCTTTGCTTTAAATTCTGGCTTTTAAAAGCTCTTGCATCAAGCAGAAATGTCCTGGATTTAAAATTAGAAGCTCTCCACCTGTGAAGATGCACTGTATTAAATTAGAGCCAACCTCTCAGAGATGGCGCTAATTATCATTTAATTACTGCAGTTATAGAAACAGGAGACACATACATGTTTGTAACATGTAAGATGCATCTCTAGAAAGATAAGCACATCAAAAAATATCTACACTAAAGCTTCTCTGTAGTCTCAGTGCACAGGAAAAGAAGCAATTGTATTATACATATTTCTAATTCTAAAGATCCTGAAAATATGCAGCTTCTGACAGAAATCCTTAAGAAAATTAGCTCATACTAAATAATTTAAAGTGCATTTCTCTTCACACTTAAATCTGCAGGCTGAATTAAACAGCTTAAGAGAAGGCCATTATGCAACAACCACAATTTTATAATCCACCAGGAAAGTGAAAACTAGAGAGAAAAGGAAAATTTTATGCTAAAGAACAAACCAGCATATACTGGAAATGAAACAAAACAAAACCCACACCAGAAGATAACTAGAGAATTTTGTAAATGAAAAAAAAAATTACTTTAAAACCAGCATACGAGTAAGGCTCTTAAATAGTGATTCAAAACAAACAGCAATGGGAAAAAGTGTGCCTAATTAAAAAATGGAGGGACTGAGTTTATGTCACAGTTGCTTGCATTACTGGCACTGACCGATGGGTCAATGACCCTTGATGCTCTCTGCAATGCTGCATCAATATCCTATCACTTCTTGTCAAACCTGCCAATCCCAAAGTAATTCAAGCTAGAAGGAACCCAGGAGGTCTCTAGTTTAGCCTCCTGCTCGCTCCAGGGTTCCATCAGACTCCACGTGAAGATCTCCTCATCAAGAAGGAATTTCTAATGCTCCAGACAGTATTTGTCACATCTCCTTCCACAGTGGCTCTGAGAGGAGCCTGGCTCTGTCCCCTTTCCATCTGCCTGACAGGTAGTTGAAGACAGCAGGACCATCTCCCATAAGCTTTCTTTTCCTTTAGCTGAAAAAGAAACATTTCTTCTGGTTTCAGTACCAGTTCTTTTGCATTCCGGCTCCTTCAATTTTTTGTAGGACTTCAAGCCAGCCTACTCCAGTAGAACAGCGCCTTCCTTGTACTGTGCAGCTCAAAACCGAAGACAGGTCTCCAGATAGAGTCTCCCAAATTCCCCAAAGCAGCGAACGCCTCCTGCCGGGCTGCTGCCCGCAGCTCTGCCCGCAGGCTCCCTATGCAGTTGACATCTCTGGCCACCAGGGCTCGCTGCCGGTCCACACTCAGCGCTGCCCGCCGCGCTCCAGGTCCTTCGGTACTGAATTCCTTTCCTGACGAATTCCTTCCCAGGCAGCCAGCTTCCCGTCCGGGCTGCTGCAGGGCTCCGGGCCGAGAGGGACTCTCCATTCACCATCGAGTCTCACCGGGGTCCTGCCATTGCATTTCCACAGCACTGGCAAGTCTATCTGAAGAGCAGTCCTGCATTCCAGCCTACTGGCTACTCCTCCCCATTACATGTCGCCCACAAACTGGTCTGGCAGTGTGTTCTGTCCAATCGCCCCCATCTGACAGTAAGGCATAAAACAGCACCAGCCCTAGTACTGACCTCTAAGAAATGCCACTAGCTACCATCTGCCAGGTGGACCCTGCACTGCCTGACAGACCAATTAATTTTTCATCCACCTATCCTATCCAAACCACACCTCACTAGTTTGGCTGAAAGGAACTGCAGAAACTGTACAGAAAGTCTTGCTAAAATACAGACGAACAACATGCACTGCTCTCCCTTGTTTCCAGAATAACTAAGCACAAAAGGCCATCAATCATGCACAGTTCACACTTGGCATATCTACCTCCACTGTTTCTAATTTCATTGTTTTCCTTTATTTGCTTGGAAATCGTTTCCAGAAATATTTTCTTTATAGTCTTCCTGAAGACTTAGATTGGGCAGGCCAGCCTGTAATTCCCCAGGCACTCCTGTCTTATCCTTCTTTACAGTGCATACTGTTTGACCATTTCCAGTCATGGTGAAACTTCCTCAACCACTACAAGTTCTCCAAAAGGAGCGAGAAGCTTCCTTGTGACATCAGTCCCCTGACTCACCACCCCTGGAGGTGTGACATCTGCTGCCATGAATAAGTGAATGCCCAGTTTGTTGAAGTGCTCCCCATCTTTTTTCTTTTTTTCAGTTTAGTGTAAGTCAGAAGTTTTAAAAAATTTTAACTGAAGACTTAAACTATTAACTGTCACTTGCAGATTGGTAGAAGTTAAGGTCCTGGTTCATTTAGGTTCATAGAATCACCATAGTTTAAACACTGTTTGAGCAGATGGAGCATGTCCCATCTTCTCAGATCCCCTAGGTTCCCTTGGCACCCATGTGAGCCTTTGGATATGGAAATGGATCTTTCCTAGTCTTCATCCCACAATCTCTCTTCTTCAAAGATGAGATTTCCTTTCCAATTTTTGTTCACACACTCTTGCATATACAGCATTCTAAGTGTAAGCTATTTCATACTCTTTTACCCCTTGTACCTCTTTCCATATCTTGTGATCCTTCAATTCAAATTTTTTTCCTCCTCATGTCTTTGTCCACTCACTTTAGTCAATTTTTTTTTTAACCCATTCTTCTCACATCTCTGTATCTCCTCTCTGACTTTTCCTATCATACAGTCCCCTGGAAACTCTGGCGACTCCCTACTTGCTAGCCATAAGCACTATATGGCATCCTTCTTCATCTAGCATCAAGAGGCTCCTTCTGCTTCTTTGCCACCAACAAGCAACAATACAGGATAAAAATTACCTTATGGATAGAAAATCAGAGATCTTGCAAGAAACTCCTCTCTGTTTGACAGAGCTGAGCCTAGATTTCGTGAGGAAGTTCAGTTCCCAGACACTAGATTAATAGCACAGACCAAGCCGAGAACAGAGAACCAGAGTAAGGCTTGCCTGCTTGGCACTGCTTTCTCCACAAAGCTTTTTCAACACCTTGCTCTCAACTGCAGGAGAAGGCAGGGACATTTTCCAGTGACTCATGAAATATGGTTATCTTATCCACATATGAAAAGCTCTTTGCTGGTCAGGGGGTGTCTTACAGCACTCTGTCTGTCATGTCAGACAACATTATTTAAAACAGACATGCTGAGTCCAGTTTGACTGGAGCTCCTTTTACATTGCAGAAGAGGGGAAAAGAGACAAAATACACTTCTTTTTCTGGTTCAGAATAACAGGGACAAATAACAAAGATGACAGGTTGCCCGCAGAGGTCGGGGATTCTCCACCTCTGGAGATATTCCTAACTTTTCTGGACATGGTCCTGAGTAATGAGCTCTAGGGGATTCTGCTTGAGCAGCAGGTTGAACTAAATGACCTCCAGTGGTTGCTTCCAACTTTACCCATTCTGCGATGGCCAGAATCCCAATAAATGAAAGAACTGTAACAGCCACCTGGCAAGTGTAACAGCTGAAGGCTGTACTAGCACTGGCATTGTATCTTTTCTGCAGTCATTACCTCGATTACCCAACTAATGTGTCAGTATCCTGGCATGTTTGATCAGTGACTATGCTATTTGTCTCCACTGGTACCCAAGAAGAACCACACCATCCATCAGGAGTCAGAGGGCACAGAAAAGTGAGCAGAGTGAGAGCTTCAATAATTCAGTGTCATTTTTTCAAGAACTCATTAATACATCTTGTACTTTAGTCAATACTACCCATGACATTTCTTGCTGTCCCAAATTCAAACAAACAACATAAACATGCAAAGCATATCTAAGGATGTTGCTGTTGTCTCACTGCAGCCCACAGAAGCTACCCTGACAGCAATCTCACATATACACTGCCTTATGACACCTGCTGAGGATAGTAGAGGCTAAGTTAGCTAAGAATCTGGATAACTTCCGGTAAGTGTGCACTTTTCCTCAGTTTACTAAAAAAAAAAACCCATACAAATTATGTTTTCAAATCAATTATTTAAAGTAAAATTAGAATCCCAGAAAAATTATCCAGTTAGCAATCCTAAAAATTCTAGACTATTAAACTGGAAATCCTTCTTTTGACACCAGGAAACACATTAAGGAAATAGAAGGTAGCCGCAGCAGAAAAGGCATGAAACGGAGAAATACAAGATGAGAAGAACAGAAAAATCAGTAACAGTTTAAAAGTAACAATGTTTACACAGCATCTTTGATTATACATACAAAGAGTACTTATCTTGGCTAGTAAAACTAGCAGGTTCAACTCAAGCAGTTTCAACCATCACTTGGTATACCAAAACATACTTTCCTAACAGCTAGACAACAGCAAAGGTAACTGTTTAACTACCCACCAGTAATAACCCAAGAGATTCCAACAAGAAAAAAAAAAAAGGCCAGAAAATAGTACAATCCAAATACACACTTTTTCTTTTCTAGCACCTTAACTAATAACCTGACAGCTGCAATACCTACCACTTTTTAAAGATGGGTTGTTTGCCTGCTGATTCTTTCCATCTTTCTCTTTTTTATTATTCTTTGAATCTAAAAGACAAGATTCCATTACACAATAAATGTAATATTCATAGCATAATGATGTCCAGCATAACACAGAATGTTTTCAAACAATACAGAATATCTTGTTGACTTTATTAATTTCAGTGCATGATCAAAAAGGTATCTATACTCTAAATTTTATCACCACACTATTTTCCCTTCAAAATATACTGAGAAGTACAGCATGAAAAAGCAGAGCTTTTGACTCCTTTATATCAATTATTAGAATAAATCTAGTTGCAGAATACAGAGTATCAGCTCCACAGACAGCAATCCTGTCCTATTTTTAACAGTTTTACTTCAACCAACACACAGTTTGAGATCCTGAAGGTCTCTGGGTATCTTTATACATCTCATTATACACAGATCACTGTGAGCTGATAAACAAGGGAAAAAAACAAACCCATCCTAAAACCCTATTTCTGAATTAAAGATTTCATTCTATATTGAGATTCTTATAAAATACATAAAATTCTCAAATACTCAAAGTAGCTATCTCAGTGCACATATCAGTTATTTAAAAGAATCATTCAGAACAATCTTCTCTATCATTAATCTAAGAAGAAAGGGGTCTTCCATATTTCATTTTTGATGGATTTCAGCATGTGTGAGAGACACAGGAGAAGGGGGCAGCTATAGTGGAGAAGACAGAGAGACAGTTCCACTCATTCCTTTTAAAATACATTGTTTGATGACCTGCTTTTGACACTCATGGACTCAAGTGCAATTCAAATACGATCTTGACCTGACAACAAAACACAAGTACATTTTCAGATTTAAAAAGCTTTTTTGTTTTTTTACCAAGATCTGCATAGGAGAATAACTCTCTTGGTCTGCAAATGCCTCAGTACAGGGAACGGGGCTGCTCCTCTAGTTAGGCTTCTGCCTAGCTCACACCTTGGGTTATCCCACTTAGCCTGAACTGGTACAGATGAAGGGAAGGCTCACTTTTACTGCAAGATTGCATCAGTAGCTGAATATTAGTATTAGCAGCTGTATTCACTTGCTTTTAAGTCTACAGCTACTGATTGTCTTGCTCTTGAAATAAAGACACTGCTGACCTAGAATGTGAAGCATTTGGCGACAGAAACACTTAAAATACAGTGAGTTGTTCTGCAGCAAAGACTAAGCCCTAACAGTGTTTCTTTTCTGTAAGTAAAGCATTTCTTGAAACTTACTGACAAGCAACATGTGGTATTCGGCACTTCCATCTCACATCTTTCATTACCAAGGAATTGCCACATAATGCAAGAGCTGAGTCATGACAATTTTCTGTCACCAGTCCCAAAATTCTCTCCTACCGCTCAGTGAGGAGAGGATAAGCCATCCACGTGGCTCTTGTGTGCTTTGGCTGGAGCACAGCAATGGCCAGGGCACCTCTAGGGCCTCACCATGCAGAGCCACCCCATCACTCTGTCCACGGGGGTGGCACTGGAGGCAGCCATCCCAGGAGAGAGGCTGGGGCTGGGATGGGACACGGGGCTGGGGCTGTGGTGATCTGGACACTGGCCCTGCTGCAGCATCACCGGGGCAGGGGCTGACATGGGGTCCTGGGCAGGTGAGTCAGGGTCATTAAAGCCCATTAGTGTACTCAGGACTATGACACCTTCCAAGAATAACCCAGACTCCACAGTCCTACAAAATCAGTGTACAGCTTACATAACTGCTCAAAATACACTGCAAAAATACCACCTTTTTCTCCTAAAGCAGACGTGGGCAGAACTCCAACTCCTTTGAAAAGGAAACAAAATGCTATGTTTACTCCTTGACTTAATCTTCTTTCTTGACGTACATGCTCCTTCTTTTGGAAGAAGTTTGTTTTGGAAAATTTTCTATTATATAGGTTCCTGAAAAAAATGCTTATGAAGGTCAACTTCAAATGGAACTGCTGAAATTATTTGGGACAATGTCCACAGAGCTCTAACCCCAGTACTTCCTCAACAGCCCACACAAGTGGATACCCTACAACTACCTGTGGGAATCTCAGAAAGGATAATGCTAAAACTAGTTCAGTAACTCTGAAGAGATGCAAGGCTAACGTTCACCTGCATCCTACAGATCAAAATATATTTCATCCAGCCTCTTTGGGATTGAGCTGAATCCAGTTAATTTTCCACTGGGAGGTAGCAATCAATGGCAGGACCTTTTGCCACGTTCTATAACCTCAGTCGGGTTTTCCCACAAACATGGTCATGGTACTATGGCAGACATCAGGCTGTCAGCTTTCAGAACAAATAACTTCCCAATCTGACTATGTCCAAAAAGGAAATCAGTAAGTCTCTTATGTGGAACTCTTGCTGAAAGAAGAGAACTAATAACTGCTTCCTGCAAACACCCAAAGCTTGAAAGGACAGAGTCATGAAAGAGCATCTACCCAAGAGTGCCAGATTAAAAACAAGATGACAGCCTTTCATGATGAGAGATATCAAGAACAGGTGAAAGAATGTGAAAAACTGCAGCCTGGACACCACATGTGTTCTTGCTGACAATCACTACATGAATTATTTATTCCCTGTACTAGCTAGCTTTAGTGCCTCTTTGAAAAATATCACAGTAAATATGAAATTTGAAACAAAACACTCCTGGCAACATATTTTTCTTATTAGTCATTAGAAAACTACAAGAAAAGAGGAGATGATTATATTAATGAGAAGTGGATTTCTCAATAGCATTTCAAACAACTATTTCATTTGAGGTGGAAGCATTTTCATTCCCTGTAAACACAAAGCACCGTCACTATCACCTGCTTTCAATGGTCAGAAATCTCCCCTTTAAAAGGCACAAATAAATCTCACCCACCATATGCAGAAGCATCCAAGAAGAAGTCTGAATAAAACCAAGATGGCTTTCAAAGGATCCCCTTGCTTTTATGCATTGCAGCCTTCTTCAGTGGGAAGTTGGCAATACCATTACAAAGCTGGAGTGTTTTGTGTAAGCAGATGCAAAGCTACTAGCAGGAAGAATTACCAACCTGTTTCCACATGTGACACCCTGTAGCTACTGCCACCCCAGAAAACTTTCCCCCAGTCTGTATTTCACAGTCACTGCTTTACAGTCTATACTTCCCAGCCTTATTCAGATGTGCTTTTTCCAATGCTGGCAGTTAAAGTGGATAAAAATATATGGTTTATTTTCAAAAAAATTATAAAAAAGTAATATTGATATTAAAAATCAATTTTATAAATATTAATATTTTATAAACACATAGGGTTTTTTAATGCATGCCAAACTACATTTGAAATTTTGATAGTCTATATTTTAATAAATTTAGTTTCCAGAGATCACAGAAAAAAAATTTAGACAGAAAGCTATTATTCAAATCACTGGGCTAAACTAAATGATTCTCTCTGCACATGATTCTCACCTTGGTCAAGCTTTGAGGTCAAACCTCAAAAAATGTGGTAATGAAAGACATAACATGTACCTGTAAATAACTGTACAGGTACAAAGAGTATTTTCATTTCATCCCCTTGCACATTCAGCTCCTAGCCACATTCAGTGGCTAATTTCTTGAAACTTGAAAAATTTATTTAAAATAGGAAGTCTATTTATATATTGGAGACAGAAGATACTTTTTAGTCCTAGAGTCTTGAAAGTCATGGTAACAAAACAAAAAAAAAGAAAAAATAGGTCAGCTTAATTCATCATCTACCTTCCCCTGTCAATTTTTAAAGGGAAAAGTTTCCATTTATTTCTCAATGTAAAACACAGTATGTGTTAGATTATTTGCCAAAACAAAAGTTAGAATGAAATTCTGCTTTATCAAATGGATTTCATTAAATGCTACTCAGCTCTCTAAAAAACAATGACGAACAGGATGCCAATTTTAAAAACAGTTTTGAAAATAAAGTAATACATATAAGTACATAGCATTTATATATTTGCTATGTATCTATAAATGTTTAGCCTGTACCATGTACAGACTAAATACCTTATGAAAGATTTCATTCTTCTAGGGTAGCAAGATTAGAGTACAGCATAGAGTAAAATTTTAAAAGCAACATAGTCTATTGCTCACCAACTATTTCTTTTCTAGAGAGCACTTCATAAACTAAAGCTTTAGATACAAGCCAAGATTAGAGTAAGATTATTTAACATAGTTCTTTGTGCCTACTGATTCAAAACTCCGTGTGTTTACATTACTCCCACCCTATCTGTAACCACAGAACTCTGCTGATAAGATTACTCAACAGAAGACAGGCAAGAGCAACCACATCTATCACTTCAGAAATAAGAGACAAAGGAAAAAAAAAGACAAAGCTATCCTGACTGACTTGTGAATACCAAATTTAAAAAAAATAACCAGAGAAGGCGGTGGTAAAGCTCTGGGCAAAGATAATCCTGGTGACCAATGTGTATTTCCTCTTATAAGCTCCTGTACTGAACTCCAGCTTCTTGCCTGAGATGCTTCAAAACTCTGCAACTTCTTTCTAGAAGACTTAACCTTTCAGCAAACTAGATAATGTGATGGCAAGCATCATGTCTTTAACAGTAATAGTTTTCATCCCAGAATGGTGTGCTACACGGGAAGAAGGCATGTATGTGCTGTCCTCTGAGACTTGTTATTTCCTCATTGTCCAATGTGGGGAAAAAAGTTCACAGTCATTCTTTCAAGACTTTTGCAGCTATCCCTTAGCCACTTTGAAGTCTTAACTCTTCTGGGTATTCAAAACATGGCAGGATACCACTCTTCTCAAACAAACCCCTTGTCTTTTCCTGATGTATGTGAAATAACTTTGGATAACAAAAACCTCTGCTCTTCCTGTGCCACACAGTTACTCACCCTCAAATGAGGTTTACTAAAACAAGCCCAAGACTTACCATTGCTCAGGAAGGGGCCTTCTTCTCTCTCCCTACTACACAGGGCTGTGAGCAACATTTTAGTTACCCTTCACCAAGCCTCAGTGCACACAGTTGAGGATATCCAGACAAGAGTGAATATGAAATTTCTCCTTTCTTTCTTTTTGTGCTTGCCTAGTGGGATTCTTATCTTATCTGCTTGGAACAGGGAGTCTCTTTGACTATATTTAGACAACAGCCATGCAGAAAACCTACAAGAGAAAGGGACAGACTTCCTCCATAAACTCTTGGTGCAACAATTAAACGGATGACTCCTGCCATTACAGAAAATCTATTCTAGCAAAAGACAATTATTTACCAAGGGAACACACAAGCACATAAAGCAGCTTGGGTTGAAGGTGGAAAGCTCAAGGAAAATACAGAAGTGCTACCAGCCTTTTATGGGGGAGGACTACCAATCTGGAAGCTTCCAAAGCAGCAGCAACTTGATTTCAGACAGCAGATCTTTTGCTCTTCACATTTTTTTGTTTCACCAGCCCAAACACTCCTGTTTCTTCTTAAGTCTCATCCTCTATTTTAGCTCTAAACTCACAATTAACATCTGCAGACATGACACAGCAGAAATCACAGCTTTGCAGTACACAGTGTACTTGCAGATAAATTTTTTTTAAATGTTCACGTTATCTTCAAGAGATAGTTGCTAATGCCATTCACTGTGATAAAACTTGATTCTTTGTACTACTTAGTTTTTATTCTGCTAAATTATAGGCAGCTCCAGAATAAAGCCCTACTTTTTACTTAATAGTACATCTAGACATATTCCTCAATTTCACAGTGCAGTAATGGTTTCAAGGCTGTCACAGGACAAAATTCTTTTCATTAAACTTGTAGAATTTAAGACAGCCAAATTCAGCATATGTATTCTAAAATAATGTGATGTCTGAACTTACCTGTATTCAGTAGATATCACAAACTGTCTTCCTTAATCTAATAGTACAGCAAATAGTCACATTGTATCCTACCAGCTCCAAAAAGAGAATTTAGCAGGCTCCCCACTTTGTTTCCTCTTGGATTAAAGCTATGAGGCCTTACCTTTCGCTGCTGTTCTCCCCATGGTAACACTTCTGTGATCTCCCCTCTCACAATAAAAAGGCTGAAGTTGAAAGACCAGTTAATTCTTCCTTTCAGCACAACAGTTTCCTGTGGAGCAGTAATACAACAAGTTAGGGGGGGAGGTTGTTGTTGGTGTTTGGGTTTTCTTTTTTTGGAAAGGATGATTTTTTTTTTCTATTGGTGTATAATCATCCTCCCAGTTTTAAATTCCAAGTGTTTAACAAACTATTTCTAGGAGAATAGCGTGAAAACAACAGTTAAATAAAATTAGCAAAAGTACCAAATGCAAACTTTCGTTTCCTTGTTTTAGACAGTTCATTGTCTAATGATTTGCATTTTCTGTGGATTTCTAAAACAAAGATATAAAATGTTTTTTATTCCTTTCTCCCCCCAAGAAATACTACCAAAGAAATAAAAGACTCTTTATACATAACCTACTCACCCTGCCTCACTTGCACAGAGTTAAACAATCATCAACTTCAATATGTTTGAGTAAAACACATTATCTTGCACAACTACAGCTGAAGAGGGAACAAAACACTAATGTAAAAAATCTGTAAAAGGCCCAAGTGCTCACTGATACCCCTGCCCTATGATTTGTAACAGACTTGTAACAGTGCACAGAGAACTGTTAGGGAAATGCTAACTGCAGATAAAAGCAATGAGCCACATTCTTGTAGGTTTTAGAAACTGGAAGGGACAGATTGGTTAAACTAGTGTAAAACAGCAAAAAAAAAACCAACTTTCTTTTTCATCTGTGTTATTGTTATTTTCTACTCCAGCATCCAGTATTTTGAACTTTGACTGTGTTCAAGTCAAACTCATTTCAAGCATTTAGCCTTGAAGCAACAAAGCCAAAAAGTTTATTATCCTTCTCCATTAACTTTTCAAGTAATAATGCATAAATAAATTCAAATTTCTGAATTACGTTCTTGGATAATTTCCATTCAAACAACTTCCATATGGTTTAAAGGTGACAATACCAAAACCTTGAGGAGTTTTTTAAATTTAAATATGTGCATACTTTTTCCACTATTAATTTTGTCAAAGGTAACATTTTTAGAAGCTGCATCTTCCCACTGTGACATAAAAGAAGTAACAGTTGATAAACAGGTTATCTACTTGGTTCTACCCACATGCAAGAAAAAAAAATAAAATACACATATTTATCACATATAAATAGAGAAGTATCATCCAGACGAATATTTTCCTGAAACTGTGGTACTTTACTGAAACTTCCAAGAAACTTGCACACTATGATGGTGGACTGGAGGATAAAAACTTTATACAGAGCAAGACCATGGCTAAAGCAAATTTAAAAGGTTTTTTAAATGCCAGTGACTGATTAATTCATTTCATGTGTTTGTTGTCTGTGAACATGCTGGACAGTTACTACAAAAACTCAAGATTGAGACTTGAAAGGAGCTATAAATAAAACTGAATACTACCATAAAATAAGCAGGTTTTGCTACACAATAGCATTCATAGTGTAAGTGATCATCAAGATTAAGATTAGAAATCCTTTTAAGCCATCAAATAAATTTAAAATACTTCATACTTTCACAGACTCCCCCAAAAATTCAAAGCTTTCCCACTGCAAGTAAATAAATACTGGAAGGTGATGCAGAGTCAAAGTAACTGTTTTTACAGATTACTTTAGAACAGCGAATGGTTTTTATCTTTTTGTTCCAAGTACCAGATTGCACTTGGTGCAGTAATAAAGATTCCAACCCTGCAGTGATAGTCATCAAGTTTAGCACAACCGGAGCGTCTGTGAGAACATAAAAAGGATTCCAGCTTTTCATTAGCTTGTGTTGTACCAGATAGGCTGTTTTACAGCATGCCCACCAGCCTGTTAAAAATATAAGACAACTGAAAGTTCTGAAAGAGCTGTTTGAAATGAGGCAAATCCAACTGCAGGAACACAATATATTACTGTTTTGAAGAGGTGCTACTTGGAACTCAGTTACACCTAAGTATTGAATTTATAGCTGCTATTAAATTAGCTCGTAGATTGTACTGTTTATCACAGAAAACATTCAAAAACAGTATTTCTGAGCCTCTATCTAACAACCATTACATGTTGCTGAACTACAGCAAAATTACAACCAGTTACCTCAAAGACAGGGCAGGGTCAACCTGAAACAAAGTGTAACTTCTTCTGCAGGGCAGATCTAGAAACTACTTTCTACCACCTCACATACTTAAGTTGCAAACCCTAAGCAAGGCAGATGCGTCCTTTGCTAACCAAGACAGTCCCTTATGTCGCACTCACCATCCCCAGCCTGGCTCAACCCACAGCACACTTGCCACAGAAGAGAAGAAAACCACCAGAAAACAGAGAAAACACCTCCAGGGCACATTCTGGCAAAATTACATAGCAAGGACAGATCTCAAGGCATTCTTGCACATGTGCCTTGGCAAGCAAGCTGAGAAAGATGGGGTTAAGAAATTAATCAAGCAGCTTCTAGAAATGAAGGGAAAAATGAAACAAAACAAGGTCAGAAATATATGAGCAAATGAAGAAATGCAATGGCAAGGCTGAAGTGCAATGGCATTAGAGTGCACAAATCAGCAGAATGAAAACCAAAGTTACAAAGACTGAGATAAGCAGAGAGGTTGTCAGTCACAGACAGAAGATGACCAAAGTGCTTAAGAGACTGTCAGTACAGAATCCAGTGAGAAAATGTTTGCTGCAAATTAAGGAAAAAACAAAGGGAAAAAAAACCTCCACAAACCTAGGATAATATTGGATTAGTCACCAAAATGTCTTCAATCCAAAGAGCACTCAAAGGATATCCACACTCATGAAGTGTATTATTTGTATCACTTACATCTCAACTCATTCTGTAAACTGAATTTTAGTCCTTCTCTGATTAACATCCCTAACATGAGTTACGCTTTTAAAAATCAGATGGAAAGCATTTATCTGCCTTTAATTCCTTACTTAAGTTTTTATTGTTAATCCCCAAATCACTTCTATGAGCCACCTCCCACTGTGCAAATCCTTTGTCAGAAAGCATTATATTAGTAGACAAGCCTAGTCTTCACCCTCTCTGCATTGCTAGTACATAATACAAAATGTCAGAAAACAGGATGGAAAATATTTTTCCTGCCTAACTTTGCTTTCTGTTTTGAAAGAATTACTCAAAGGGCAAGCATTGCTGCCTTCCAAAGAAAGTAGTATTCTAAAGAAAATGTCAAAATTGCTCCCTCTTTTGCCTGCCATGCATCTCCATTATCCTTTTCACTGCTAGTCAGGCACTTAAGTAAGCCAAATGTCCTGAAAAAAAATATTTATGCATATCTAGGGCTTCCTAGTGCAAGTTTATCTTGACAGCATGCCTGCCCATAAAAACACACAGCAGAACTATGGAGATAAACATAACATTTCGAAGAAGCCTAAGCAAAGAGGAGATTGTGAGTCCAGTCCACACAAAAAAGATTAAGGTTCTTCTCTCAATGACTCTGCATCTAAGGCGGGACAAGAGCCAGCAATTTTAAAGCCCATTAGCTTTTTTGACCCTACCAGTGGTACAAATGCAGTAACTCAGACCTCACCATTGGCATCTTCCTGGGTGGGACAGTCATGAATGGGCAATCTCTGCCGGATAAGGACTGAGGCTATTCTTTTACACAGATACACTGCACTGAGAAGAACCTAACAGAACAACCACTTGCAAGTATCAATGAACTTCTCAGTTTCAGTTTGAAATAAAGGCAGACATTTTTCAGGCTTAATGTGAACAAGGAGTTATATCTGTCACTTCTTTTCTTCTACAAATGCTTCAAGATGAAAATTCCATATGCAAGGGCGAAAAAGTTACACATAGTTTGAAGAGCAAAACCAGTTATGGACAGAAAATAGGTACAGTGCAAGCTAAGAAATACTTCCTCCTGCCAATCCTTTCATTTGTACAAGTCTCATGTTTGCATTCACTACCAGCATTCACGTGCTATTATGTTCAGAAAGACAAAAGACATCAGCTACAACTGCTGGCCATGCTCCCATGGCTCCTCTCCTCCTTGCTGTTTGTCACTGCCAGTGCTGCAGAGCCCTGCAAGGACAGGACGTGAGCAGCCTCGTCCGGGGACACACAGTCCAGCAGCCACAGCTCCCACTCCAGACTGCACACACGGGGAACACGCACCTACAGGCACCAGCTGCTCCCCAAATAAGTGTGACTCAACTGCAGTATTTCAAAGCTATCCTTCATGAATCTGGAACACCTTTCCCTTAAACCTAATCATCTATTCACCTGTTGTCTCTTAAATGAAAACCCTACTTCATGCCATTTTTAAAAGTCTTTAAGGGGATGAAGAGGCAAACAAGGAAAGTAAAACTTACAAGGAGTTTTTAAATAATATACAGTATTTTATTAAATAAAATCTGCAATACTTAGAAATAATTTCCAGCAAACTACCCAGCGTATAGACTCATCTAGTATACTTGAAGACACAAGAGCATGCCTCTTTATTTCTGTAGAAGAGACAGTCAGTTTACCTCTCAGTACATACTATGGCATCATTATGGAAAAGTAAAATCTCAAAGGCTAAAGGAAAAAAAACTACACAAATGTATTAGAACTTTTGAAAATGCAACAAAAGCTTTGTATTTATGAACTCAGTAAAAAGCTTTGCATTCATAAACTCAGTATTATTTAGCATTGCACATATATGACTTTAAACCAAAACATTAAAAATCAGGTCTTCCTTCATTTATGCACACAAATACTTAGTCAGTGTTCTGACAAGAAATTTGATCTGAGTTGGAATCCCTTTTAGTTCACATTCTTTGTATTAAAAAAAAAAAAAAAGTTAAATTCTTTCAAGGAAAGGAAATTAAACTTCCACATTTTCATACAGCTGAACTTTCAATAAACTGATATACCTGAACACCTCCTCTAGTCACTAAAGGCAAATCTAGGACAGACAGACTTTAATCAAATTTACAGGCTTTCAACACAGCAAATATTAACCAGCCATATATATCATTACAACAACTAAGCCTGAGTATTTCTTAAGTTGTTAAAGAAAGCGAATGGGTACTTAGTGCTTTACAAATATGTTTTTGTAATGCCATTTGCTTTCGCATCAAGCAGAAATTTTCTGCACTTGCAAAACTGCTCGGTAAGTCACCAGTGGTGTGCTGCTCACTATTTATGAAGTGATTAGCATAAACAAACTTTTAAGCTGTCAGCAGTAAAATATTGCCTGTAAATGTTCTGCTCTCTCTCCAGGTAAGTTTACGACCTGCTTTAGAATATGAGCAACTGTAATTACAGTAAGTCATACATTTCAAGAATGCAAAACTCTTTAAACTCTCAAACCCTATTAAGTGTGTTATGCAGTAGAGAGTAAAGCATTGTATATTTTAAAAAGAAACACTAACTAGGTTTAGACCAAAGATTTGTCCTAAAAAATCCTGAAACAAGAAATAACAATTATAAATGAGAACATCAGAGAAGTGAGGTCTCCAAATTAAACAGCATAGCTTGTATTAATGCACAAAAGGAACAATTAATGCCATGCAGATTTAACATTTACTAAATTGACATGGTTTTTTTAAATAGCAATTTAGAGCTGCTCTATGGCAGCAAAAAAAAAATAAAAAAAAGAAAAAGCTTTTCTCCTCCTTCCCTCCCTCCTCATCCTGCTTTAAAAGTCAGAAGATGTGGGGTTATAAAAACCTGAAAAAGGAAATGGTATGTGTGAAGTCAGCAGTTCAGCAAAGCGGCTGACTGGCCATTAACAGCTTTAAATAATCTTAAACTGCCAATCTTCCCACATGAAAGAGTATTTTAATGTTACATAAAAATAAATTAAAAATATAACTTATGTTTCCATCTTAAACAAAATTGCCAGTTTTAGTAGCTTACTAGTACATATTTACAGTAGCACAAGATTTTGACAATTTGTTTAAACATTGTGGTGAATTCAGCACCCTGAAACCTCTGTGCTGTTTTCCACTTCCCCCTTCAAGCCTGGAGTATTCTTCCTGAAAACATTCATCATCATTATTCAATCTGGCTTTGTCCAAATACCTAAAACAACTCCTTTTCATAAAGCAAACTAATTAAATTATGAAAAAAAAACCATAATCTGCCTAATTAACACTAAGAGCTACATACCTGCATGGAATTATCTCTATACTCAGGGACATCTCCATTGTCTTCAGCCCAGCCTCCCTTGATACAGAAGAGAAGTCTCAAACTGTTAGTTCTGCAAGCCACAGAGCTTACTTTTAGCACAGTGGAAATAGAGCAGATAAGGGAGAAAAGAAATTGCTCTTGTAAACACAGTAAGAGATGCTCAGACCTAAAGAACCCTAAACAGCTTTTCTGCACTTGTCTTCAGCAGACAAGAAGCAACAACACCAGCAGCAGTCAGACTGCGTAATGCATAAGACAACAAGGGGGAAAAAGACATAGGTACAATGGCAGAAAGGGGATTTTTCACCCTTCTACATTGTCTTTGCACTGGAAAAGGACTGTAAAAGCTTGGTTCAGCTACAATCCAAAAGAGCTCCATCCACACGGCACATAGCCGGCACATTCATCCCCGAGGTCCACATTTTTTATTCACAACAGAGTATCCAGAGAAACATACATACTTTTAGTGTGATAAAGAAATCTACAAAAGTCAAATAGCATGCTCAATTTCTTTTTTTCATTGAAGGCATGGAGAACAGTCTTGGGACATTTCTGCACAGGATCCAGCTGCTGTCAGCACCCCAGAGGAAGTTACCTGGTTTAAGAACAACATGTTTGTCTCCCCTCACTTGAGCTCAATGCCAGCAGCAACATACTTCTGCTACCATCCTCTTCCAGTGGAATTATAAAATACAGTATAAACAGTACAAAATACCTGTTTCTCTCTCCCACTTGAGAATCCAAACAACATAATGCTGACTGGGACTGTCTGTATATTAACAAAGGCACAATTTGCCTCAACTCATTTTTTTGCTGCTGTAACACTCTATGATGTAGCCTGGCTTATATAATGGAAAAACTACACTGACTGCACTGGTGTCCTGTCAGGGAGCAAAACAAAACCAAGCAACCAAACAGCCCTGAAGCAATTTTCCTGATGGCTCCCCTGTCGAGAAAATATTTCTGCAGGAAAAAAAACCCAGGAAGCTGCTTGCTGTTTCCAGGCACAAGCACTGGACTCACCTGTTGCTGGCGCCGATAGTGGTGCTATTTCCCCAGTTCAAAAAGTCCCCTTACACAAGGGATCTTGCAAATGCCACCAAAAATATTTGTCCATCCATTTGGACAACCATTATCATTGAATCACAGAATATTGTGAGTTGGAATGGACCCACAAGGATCATCAAGGTCCAACTCCCGTCCCTGCACAGGACAACCCCAAGAATCACATCAAGTACCACTCCAAAGGACCATTCAGTGCTGCTAGACATGTCTGCACATAAAAGCACTAACAGGTCATAAAAGACATAACAACTTCTAAATTCTCAAAGGACTAGACAGCTGCAAATACTCTGCTGTATTATTTGCTTCACTCTTCAAAAACGGAAGAAGACTAAAGACTCAAAGCATCAGGAAAATTTGCAGCAAATCTTTATCTCTCTTCCCACTTTCTATGACAACTTTCCAATTATATTAAAAAAAAAAAACAAAACCCAGAGGTGAAGCAAGACAGAACAAGGCAATCTCCTCCACCTCTTCTTCAGCGTGACAGTACATCTGTCACTGGTTGCATGTGGCTCCACCCCAGGACAGAGGCAGGGTATCTCCCTTTCTGCTCCTTCTGGAGACCCCCTTTCTGAAGGCAATCCTCCTCTTTCCTCCACGTAGGGCTTACACCATTGAACCCTACAGAATACTCAGACTAGATAGTATTTTCCTCCAACAAGCTGAAAAATAATTACATATCATATTCAAAGTTTTCCATCTAACCATAACACTGCTTATTTTGGGATTAAAACCAGTTTATATCATCTAACCATCCCAAAAAAACCACTGTCTGCCTCTTTACAGTCCTTCAGTGCAGGGTACACATAGAAGAGATTTGGTAGGGGAAGTGCCATCAAACATGCAGCAGCCCTTTTAATCTCTGAGCTCCTGACAGACACTAGTGACAATAAAGAGTTCCACCAAATTTAGCAGCTCTGATACCCTTTCACATTCCTCCATGCACAAGACTCAGTTTTACAAACTGCCCTTTTTAAGAGGGCTTTTAAAAGTGCCCCAAGAACTGCACTCCTTCCACTGAACCTGCCTGCATTAATCTCTGATAGATTCCACACAGTACATAAATAATGGTACATGCTTCATTTTAGGTATGCACCTCATTAAAATGGTGCTACTCTCTTACAGGTTTTATAAACTTCAGCTGCTCCCTGAACTAATGTATGGTAGAGGATGAAAGGCTCAACCTCATCTTTGCCCTACGCTAAAAGGAGTCTCGTATTACCTCGAGAAGACAACTGACTTAGATTTCCATCAAAGAAGTTCATCCCTTTTGTGAAAATTGATGGAAATGAAAATGACGGAATTCCCTTGGTATCTTAAATAGAATTTGACCTGATTAGTGAAGCTGAAGGCCTAGAATGAAATTACCTAAACAGCACATCTACCTTTAATACAATGTTTTACTTGGGTTTAGATGACAACATACAAATAGGAAGAATATAAACCACTTAAGGGTTTAAACAAAAAAAAAAATCACTAATCAGTCCAAAACACTGTTCACGCTTAAACTGCATGTAGCATTATTCCTACAAAGCCAAAAAAGAAAATATACTTTAGGATTGGTTTGGACATGAGATATCTAGACAATATCTCACCTGTGAAGCAGAAAGGCTATCACCGTGCTAAAACACATGAAAGAGCACTAAAATTCTGCTAAAGGTGTAGTATTTCTGAAAGGCTTTGATATTAGGCTCTGCAAGTAATTCAGAAAAGCAGGAAGAGAGCACACATTAGAATCACAATGCCACCGGTATTGCACCAGCTAGGATCCAAACTGACCAACCACTACCCATAAAGCAGGTGCCTTAGTTAAAGTTCAGAACTATGAACCAGTCTTGAAAAAAGACTGATGAAAAAAGAGACATGGAACTTAACAGCACAAAGAAGAAATCTGTACTTCATTTAGATACAAGATAAGAAAATAATTACTTTTTGGTCCTATCCAAAAGACATACAAACTGAAGCTGTTGCTTTTTCAGACAGAGATCTTGGGCGGAGTTGCTAAGGGCACGTACACAGCATATCCCTGCAGACACACAGTGCTAAGGGTTTAACACATCATATCCCCTCTCCTACAAATGGTTTTGTTGTGTGCACTTACGCCAAATGTTCATTGTATATAAAAGAAGCTATCTGAACAAGCCCAAATAAATAAAAGTGATAACTTAGCTGATAGAGACAGCTGCTGCTTTCTGAATGGTTATGAGACAGCTCCTGACTTTCCCTCCAGACCTACACCCTTGATGACCAAGCAGAAAGACTAACAAGGATGAGATAAAAGTAACTGACAGTCATCAGCACCATCTATGCACCAGTTACTCTTTGTGCATAGATCTGCTGCAGATAAAAGGGGAGGCTGCTCACTCTTGCCTCAGGTACCTGAAGCCACCCTTCCCATCGCAGAAGTTGGTAATCTACTTGAAAAGATCACAGATGCAGAATAGGAGTTTAAGGCAATGTGGTGAGTTTACAGAAGCACACCTGGACTGAGCAGGTGGCTCACCAAATTACCTGCTGCTGCTCCCAGAAGCGAGGCAGCGCTGCTGCTCCCTGGCCAGCACTGCAGCAAGAGCTGGGTGCACACCCTCAGCCCTCACTGCCCACACGCATCAAGTGGGCCAGCAGGTGCATGAGGGTACAAGAATAGTATTTACACAGAAACATACCCTTAAAAAACCCTATAGTTCATTTAAGTACTTAACTGCCTCACTTTTCAGCGACCTCACCTCAAATTAATTGCCTCTCCACTAAGACATCATAAGGAAAGCTGTTCACACACACATGATCAGTCATAGTTACAAAGAAAAAATAAACTTAACTGCATATAACTAATATTCAAGCTTTGTAACACTTAATTATAGAGCGATTGGACCTTACAAGAAATCTCCAAAGAAGATAATCAAATTTTCTAGGAAAACCACCCCCAAATAACAAAAGCATAAATCACAGTAAAAAAGAATTATTCATCAAATTGTACCCCAATGTTAACAAATATTCTGGAACTTTAAATTTAACATTTCCACTGCTCACTATTTACCTGCTGCTTTATTATGCCTTGAAAATTTTATGAGTTTCTCTGGCTCTTCCCACATGCTAGAAAAATCTCATTCTGGGCAATTTATGTTGTATGTCTTACACTTTAAAGAATACAAACGGTATAGTCCTTTACATTTAAGATTTTAATCTCTGAAAGAAGCAATCAGCACTAAGTCTGTGTGCCTAAGGCTATTTCTTTCAAATGGGAATGAACAGAACTTTAAATGCCCTGCAGATGTGGAGCTCACAAAGCTGGTTAACAACCTCCCTTGTCGAGACTCCTTGAAGCAGTGTCCTGGTCCTTACCTGTATCTTGTTCTATATTTACACTTTAAAAATATCACAATAGACTGTCAAATTATATTTCTAAAGACTTCCTCAAAACATGAGAAGAATAACTATGTATTTCACTCACCCTTGCTTGAGGTAGATGCATGCAGACAGATAAGAAAGCCAGCTGCAGTGTCCTGAACAGTTAATGACAAATGTCGTTTCCTGTTAGTGACACTGTTTAGTAGCAGTGGAGAATTGCTGAGGACTTCATTTGTCCCGGTACATTCACCCAGCAAAGGGAGTAAACAGGACTCGTTCACAGCTCATGATCCCATTGGAATATCAAGGAAACAAAAATAGATGCCTATGTACAACAGGCAGAAGCAGCTATCTAAGTTTGCTTCAAGTTTCTTCAAATTCTCTCAAGTAAAGCTGCATTTTAGCACAAATTTTAGATAGGTAACAGAATCAATACTTTCTCAGTATTACAAATTTCACACTAGCAAAATGCCTCAGTTGAACTCCAGCAGCTACTCCAGAAAACAATGCCTCTGCCTTAAGAGCACACTATCTGATCACAGCAACAGCAGTCACAGCAAAGGGGGGAAAAAAGCATCTGTACATGCAATGTAGGAACACACAAAGTCAAAAGAAAAATATTTTAAAGTACTGCCGTTGCTTGTTTCCTAAAATTCCTACCTCAAGACTTATATACGTGTGAATGTTAAGAACAATCTAGTTATGTTATGTTCTCAAATCTACATGGCCTCTAATTGTTGTGAAAATAGCTTATAATTTCACTATAGCACATCATGAAAAGCCAACATTTGTTTTTGCTGAATCTGAACATTACTACAAAAATACAAAATAGCAAGCAACCTGAAAGATATCACGCAAATATTGCTACCTATTTACACCAAATAGAAAAACAGAGCATTAACTCCATCAACTGAGTTTCAAACAAAATTAGTAAGCTCTATTTTCATATTCAAGACCAGACCATGTTAAAGTTAAAAGCCATATAAACACTTCCCGGTCTCAACCCCAGTTTCACCATACACCGTTTCCTGCAGCCTCCCACTTGCATTACTGTGCGACTTCCCATAAATAAAATACTATCAGAAGGGTCTCCAATGTACTTTTTCTTTACATCAGTTCAAGTAATATCATCCTTAAATAGTACTTACATTTTATTGTACCCTGAGGGAGAGAATCAGTTTCCCCTGACCCCCCCAAATGCCGCACGCAGCCTGGCTGTACGAGGAATTTCTGAGGACAAACCCAAAGTGCAACCTCTCACGTGGGCTGTGGGCTGCTGTGGCCTGAGCAGCAACTTGACGGTGGCCTGTGGAGAGCTGGTACAGCACAATTCACTCTCCTGCTTACTCTGAAATATTAACTGGACAGCCCAAAACCCAAGTGTAATGCAGCGAATGCCTTCCTGCAATACTGTTCTCATCTGCAGCAGCACGGCAGCTGTTACTGACCCTGCGTGACTGCCTCACCAACTGCTTTGCTCTGCCACTTCCAAAGAGTGAGGTGAAGTAGAAATGATTTTAAAATCCAAAGGTTTAAGACTGTTACTCTGTATTATAAAAAATTCATAACCAGTCAAACTTGAAGAGCTGTTTACATGTCAGACACAGCATGCTCTGAAAACCTACTGTCAAATCTACAGAGTCTATGCTTTTTAAGTTTTAATCACCTTGTCTACCTTAGTTAGGATATGTATGAGTCACAAGCGAAGTTTACATTACCAGAACTCACTAAAATACCAGTATTTCCCATTTCCATTAAACCTTTTAGGTCTTGGGATTATTTTTTGCTATATCGTACAGTCTAACTCATCAGTGAGAAACAGCAAAGTAGGGAAAGACTTCAACTTTAAATTGTATTAACATTTAAAGCATGCCTTCACATCTAAAGAATATTTGAGCATAAAATTTAACTTGAATATTGATACACACTACAGCACTGCAATGTGTTTTGAAAGTCAGCCTAGCAGCTAAAGACAACAATGATCCATAATACGGCAACAGAACTTTCCATACTTTAACTACTTTCATCCAAAATTATGACTCCCCGTCCCAGACACTGCCTTTAAGTCGACAATCAATACATGCCACACACGCAGTTTAACCGTAAAGAAAACGGGAACAGTGCCGCAGTGCATCACAACCCGACAAGTGCCCACAGCAGGCCACGTCTGGCACCGCGCTGTCTTCAAGCGGCGCCCCCTTACCCAACACAAGCGACCGCTCCGAATTAAGTGATTTTTAACGCGCATCCGGCGTTTCTGGTAGACGCCTGTTCCCCAGCACCTCGCCAGCCTCGGCACGGATGATCAGGCGCAGCCCCGGCCGGGAGAGCGGGGAGCCGCCGCCGCCGCGGGGGAGGCAGCGGGGCCGCCCCGGCGAGGGGAGGCGTGTCCTGCCCGCGCTCCTGTCAAACGCCGCCGGCCCCGCCGCTTGTCCCGGAGGCACCGGCGGCTCAGGGACCTCCCGTGCTGCCCTTGCTCACCGGAGCTCCTGCTGTCCGGGAGTCGTGGCCACCCCCGGACAGAGAGAGGCACGCTGCTAGCGGCGGGACACAGAGCCGCCCCGCTCCTCTCACTCTCGCAGCTGCGCTCCTACTCGGCCGCCCGCGGGTCTCCGCGGGTGGGGTCGTGGGACCCGCCGCGCTGGGAGTTCAGCCCGCAGAGGAGGGGAGCGGTTCTGGGGCATGGGACAGTCCCGGCCAGACCCAGTGCTGCCCCGAGAGCGGTGGTGTTGCCGAGGAGGGGACCCCAAGACCGGGGCGCCCGGCGGCCACGGCGGGCAGAGGTTGCGGTGCGAGCCTTAGGAGGGAGCGCGACCTCCNCGGCGGGGGCGGCACCGCCCGGGGCTGTGCTGCCCGCGAGCATCCCGGGACGCCGGCATCTCCTCACGGCCGGCATCCCCGCACTCTCCGCCATCCCCGCGCCCCGCCCGCATCCCTTCGCGGCCGCCATCCCCGCAGCCCCCCGCCATTCCTTCGCCCCGCCGGCAATCCCCTCACGCCCGGCATCCCCGCAACCCCCCGCCATTCCTTCACTCCCCCGCCATTCCTTTGCCCCGCCGGGATCCCCGCGCTGTACGCGGACCTGCGGCGGGAGGGAGGCTCGGGCTCGGCGGGGGGGGCGGCGCCCCGGNCGCCTTGTGACGGGAGAAGATGAGCCCTTGGCAGGTGTTTGTGTAGGAGACTTCGGTGTGAGCAGTGCCCGGCTGGAAAAGGCGCGAGCGATCGATGGCAGGGGATTCTGAGGAGAGCCCGGGGCAGCCGGCGTTGGTGCCGGCACCTCGGTGTACACGTGGTGAGGAGCGCTCTGCACTGTACGTGCACGAGTGATCACGGTACATGCGTACAGTTATATATAACCACTTAAAACGGGAAATAAGGCGCGTTGTTATCGCTGCATATCCACTTGGGAAATATCCCACAATCGTTTTATAGGCATCCACGCTTAGAAGTACTGTATCATAGAAAAAGCTCTTCCTTGGCTTTTTGAGAGAATGCGTTCCGGTTTTATAAGCTTTGGCTGTTTTAATTCAGATCCCAAGAGGCGTGTAGGCATAAGCATAACTGGTAAAAAAATTTTACTTTAAATGCTACCGGCATTCAGAGGAGTTTGTGCCCAATTTTCATCTTCACTGTTTAACATGACTTGAAAGTGAAATTTTAAATGCGAAATTATGCTAAGGTCATGAGGGTGAGATTCTATGAGTTCTTTTAATGAAAAGAATCCCAAACCACAGAATGAAAACCCCAAATATCTACCCAACCCCGCTCACTTTTTTCTGTATGACAGTGAAACTCATACAGTCCACTTTAGTATCCTGCATATACTGCAAGTTACTACTAACAATTTATTCTAAGCACTCTCATAAGCCGTAAATGGCTCTTTAGAAACAAGGAAAATGAGTCCTTGACATAATTATAAATATTTAATATTTAGACAACATGAAAGAAACAAGTAAAAAATGCTAATCCAAGTAATTAAAATACACAAGAGGAAGAGAAAGAAATACTGAAACATACTTACAGAAAGCCTTTATAGTGAAGTGTGTTATGCTCATCACCAATGCAGATGAATGCTGCTTTTAATCTGAAATATTTTCCCCTTTCTGTAATATTGAACTTTTGCAGGAAAATGAGAGATTATGTTCATTGTAATGATGAATACAAAAACATGCCGAGTGTCACAGAATAAGTCCCTGTGAGACTCAGAGGAAATGAAAACATATTTTAAAGCTATTCTTTAAACCCAAGCCAGTGCTCGATACATCTGAGGAATCTGTTCCCTGGGAGCCAGTGGGACACCATATCTTGGTTTCTACAGCTGTTACTGCAGAGCTGTCAAACAGCTTGTTGTCCTATACCTGCTTGTAATTTTCCCTGAAGGCTGAATTCAGGAAGCCCAGCCAACAATAATCCTGCTTCTTAGACCCCTGATGTGATGAAGCAGAATAAACAATAGTCATAAGAATAAATGTCTACAAGATACATCACCAGTAAAAAGAGCACAATCAAAGAAAACATTTAACACCCTCTTCTAATCCGAGAGTCAAATGGACTTATAATGCCTTCTTATGTGTCCTTCATCTACAAGCTATATCTGATGTAAAACAAAAAAACTTCTTTACAGGTTTATTAGAAAAGGAAGAAGAAGTTCTGACTGCTTCTATTTTCCAGTAGAATGATGAGCTTGTTTTCTGGTGACTCACCCATCATCTTTCATTTTCATTTGTAGGTATTGAACTGAAATATTTGGGTCAGGAAAACTAGGCTTTTTTTTTTTTTTTTTTTAAGTTCTCAGTGTTCTTCACAAAGAAAAAGACCCATGTATCTGCATGTTTATATATATGTATGTATACATGTATAAGTATACATATATAAATGTATGGCTTCCCAGTTTTTAACGGGAGATTTTGTGATTTTAGAAAAAAGCAACAACATACCAAAAAGTACATTTTATGGAGATAGGTTCCCATGAACTCCTACAAGTGGTTGATGTGATGTTCTGGGAGGTTGATGCAGACAAAAAAAGATGTTTAAGAACTGCCACTTCCCCAAAGAAATAACATTAAGAGTATAAGTAAATGAACTATCTATGGAGAAAATGCAACAGGCAGAGTAAAAGATCAGCCTTGCTGTCACAAGCTCCTCCTGAGCCTCAGATAGGAATGAAGCATCCAGAAAAGAGAAGTTGGGTCGGGTTACTTGTAGGAGCTACAAAAGTGTAGCCTGATCATGCAGGGATAAAGTAAGAAAAGGCAGCAGAAAATGAGACACAACTAGCAAGGGATATTTGGGGTAACATGAAATAATTTCAAGTATGTTGTCAGACATGGAAAAGAATTAAGAAAATAATTATGCCTGTATTAAGCAGAACTAGTAAGTTTTTAATAGACAACACTGAGAAAGCTTTTTAATGTTTTTGTGTCTAATTTTTACTTTATTTACATATATATTTATTTGTAGTCATATATATATATTTCAGGCATTATTGATAATTGGGAAAATGGACAGATTTCAGATTTGACAGTCAAAGGACCAAGTGAAAAATTATTCAAACACAATTTGCTGCTTTCCCATCACCTGAATTTAAAGGACTGGATGAAAACTAATGATTATCATTGATAGTTTACAGTGAAGGAATAGCATAGGACAGAAGAGGAGAAACTGTATTGTTGAAAAAGAAGGAAAGAGGGTATTAAATACCAATCTGTTTGACCTCAGTACACAGAAAAGATACTGGAGCAAGTAAACAAGCTATCTTTAAGCAGTTGTAACACAACAAGTGACAGCCAACACAGCTTTGTCAAGAACAAAAGATGTCAAATCTAATCTCTCCTGCAACAAAGTAAGAGGAATCATCAGCGGAGGAGAAACATTGAAGGTCATGTTGGATGTCACTTTGGTAAGATTTTTGACATGGTTTCATATGATATTCTTTCAGCAAACAAGGAAAACAATGTAGAAGAAGTCATTTAGGGAGTTCATACAAGCGACTCGTTGTCAGAAGGATGTTAATGAACTCAGCGATGGTTCGGAAAACATGTTTACATTACTGGAGATTATACCAAACTGAGAGTCTTCAGAATGCTGGAGGACAGATGTTGGGTTTAGAAGGATTTTTGCACACTGGTGGTTTGGTTTGGAAAAAAAAAAGGTTCTATTCAACAGGGATAAGTGCCTGCTACTGGGCGGCGGCACATGTGATCAGCTATACAAACAGGAAAGGGGGAACTACTGGGTGTGCTGCAGGGAAAAAAGCTGCAACTATGTGGCAAAAAAAAAAAAAAAAAAAAAAAAAATAAAAAAAAAAAAAAAACCC
>VXBU01032196.1:295931-320287 GCA_013400315.1 Bombycilla garrulus | reverse complement strand
ATGTCACAGAGCTGCAATGAAGAAAGAAGTTAAACCATATAAAACAATACAGAAAAAGAAGGATAGACTCTTTGTTAAACACCCATATTTACATGGCCCTAGGAAAACTTAGTAGCCATGGTCTGTGTGGCTTCAGTAAATATGTAGCCTATGGAGAGAGCAGAAAAGAACAATCTGAATGATGAGGTATCTATAAAACATGACTTAGAAGAAAATGTTTAAAAGCTCCCCACAATGTGGAATTTAGGTTGAAGGGAGAAAGCAGAAGAAGGAGAACCATACATATCTATGCAGTAATGTGAATGTGTATCAGGTATGTGCAGTAAACATAAAAGGATGAAGTTGCTCTCCACTTCCATAGTGGATGGGCCAAGGCTTAAAACAAAGCAAGAGGATTAGAAAACAAAAATTATAAGGATAGGAAGAAGATTGGCTGTGTGTTTGTGCAGCCACCTACCTCAGACTCTACAGGAAGAGTTGTGCCATCGTTCAGAACAGGTAGAGTGGCCCTCAGGCAGAGAGTGGACTCAGCCACCTTCCATGGTCCCTGCCAACATGATTCAATGAATGTAAGCTTTCTATAAGGCTATTGGAAAATATCAGCTTCCTCAGGGAAGGATTTTATTGTTTCTGCAAAATGCATGCCACTGTCTTCCAAAAATAAATTGTTTCGATAAGAATTTTAAACTGCTTTTCTATTTTCTGAGTCCTCCTCCTTTCAAGCTGTCACAGTATGATTATGTGACTAAGTATATCACAGATATCTGAGAGGATGTGCAGTTTCACTAGCCGAAGAAAGCTGCAGTTTATACCTAAGGAGGTCTGTCTTAATATTCAGTTATGTGAATTCAACAGATACTGTAGATTTTTATCTGACAGCAAATCAACATTTTGTTCTTTCTCAAGAATGAAGTTTGCCTTTTCCAGAACAGCCTCAGAACTCCTTCAGGGCCTGAAGTGTGACAATGACATATGCTTTTAATAACATCTTCTTTAATGTTTCTTTTCCTTTTCTGCTGGCTTATAAAAAATGCCATCACCTCCTTCACAATTTTTAAACTGTGTAGATTAAGAGCAGGAATAATTTCAGATGACACGTGTAAAGAACACTCACTGTGACTAGAGTAAGTAAAAACATTCAGGCAATCTAAAGCAGTTCCATTTAATGCTATATTATTGCAGTATGTATATAGGGTGTTTAGACATGCATGTAGGAACTGGTAGCCCTGAAAGAAAAGGAGTTATGTTACTTTCATTTGCATCACTGCAAACCTGAAAATAACTTCTCTGAGGTACAGGAAGCTCACGGAAATAAGTGGGAACAGAATATTCATCACCCAACCTGTTAAAATATTTGGCTGTGTTAGTTAAAAATTGATTTTTAAAGGAAAAGCAGTGAGAAGCCAATTTAATGTAAGACAGACTTAATCTATGGCTAATCTTTTGCCACTGGATGAATAGTGATTAAAATTGCCTCAGCAAGGGAAAACATTTTATTTAGTGCTTCCTACATAATGACAAAAAACAAGAAGAAAAAAAGTTTGCTTCCAGAACCTTGTGCACAAAAACATGTAATAGATTTGTTATAATAAAAAGTTGACATTTTAAGCAGTAGTTTTTTCTGTAGCTGAAGTATAAAAATCCTGAACATGTTCATAAACTGACAAAGTAAAACAGGTTTTTATATGGAAATTATTTGTTTCAGTATTTTTAAATGCCTCATTTTGACCCTTTCTTTGCTTTGACATAACTTGCATTGTATTTGAATTTAAATTATGCAAATCAAAAGTTTTCAGTACTTCTAGCTCTAATTATCTCATTTTGGGAATTAAAAAATATCAACTTTGTTTTGAGGCTTGTTTTTTATTTTAATCCAGGAAAGGCAGAAAAATAATCCCTCTACTGGAGACAATTTCAGTGAATCCAAACTACTTGTGTGAATGTAGTAGGAATCTTTCCAGCTAAACTCAAAGAAATCAATAAAATAAGACAAAACATTTTATGAAATTGATTTAAACATGGGATTTGAAATAAAGCAACAGCACCAGGAAACAAAACTGTTACTATCTGGATAATAATCCAGATCAGTGATTTGTATTAGAGGTCCAAATGCAAAAGCTCTAATAAACATCCCGCCACCAATCCTGATATGTCAACAAATATTATAACAATGCACTTGACCCAAATTTTAATTCATTTTGCAACAGTAAAAATTAATGGTTAATTGTTGTCCTTCAGTTAAAGCACTCCACAAAACAGGATAGAAGGTGTCATAACTTACCCATTTTCTCTTAATGCCATTGGTTTCCCTGCATGTCTAGGTAGGAAATAATTTCTCCAAGGTGAACTACAAGTGTCATCCAGCAGGAATGTAATAAATGTTCGAGCTTTTATAATTACCAGAGAGGAACTATTCTGGCTCCAGATTCATATTTTGGCAAACAAAAGCAAAGTCTCCTTTAATATGCTGACATTTCTCCTTTGGACGCTCTTTGAAAGTGGAAAGGAAATTAAATTAAAATAGAGCACCCTCATCACTAACAGTGAGAGCAAACAAGATGAAGTGCTAATAATCCCTATCCTTGAATTCAGCAGCTGCTGTAAAGCCTGCCATCTCCCTGCTGCTGGGGCTTATCCGGCTGTCTGGGGGCATCACTGCCCAACTCAGTCCCACGTGAAAAAAACCTCCAGCTCTTCTAGCTGTGGGAAAGCTTTGAGAAAATGAAAAATTTAAGCAAATGCACTGTTGTGTCCCAATATTTTTAGACAATCTGGCAGAGTCATACAGATACACATAGGGGGTGATTTTTTCTCAAATATAGCCTTTGGACCCCATGGTTCCACATCTTCCAAATCCAGTCCAGTTTCTGTGGTGCTACCGAACCGAGCACTTCTGCCATGGGATTTGCCAGTTACCGCTGACAGTTCCCTGCCAGCCTCCTGTGGCCCCTTGGCTCTGCAGATGGTGGAGCCGGCAGGAGGAGGCCAGGAGCAAGCAAGGTAGCAAGGAGGAGCCCAGCTGGCCAGTGAGGGGAGGTAGTGGGCCATCAGCTGGATTTTGCACAGGCTGGTCACCACTTGGGCTGCCTTTGGGGCAGGGTGTCAGCTGTGACCTGCTGGAGCCACAGAAAGGAGCTGCCCTTTTTGGCAACAGGATCTCAAATCCACGATAAAGTGAATCAGGTCTCTGAGTGATGGGTGTGTAAATCCTGCTTGGGCTACACCCTGTGCTGAGCATGCCCTGGTAGAAATGGATAGGGAGTGCCGTGGGTGAGTGAAAGGCTAACTGCTAAGTAAATGTGCTGCATAAAAATAAAACAAAAAAGGTCCTTTCTTTGAAGCCAGGAGTATCAGGATGTTTGAGCCAGGTTGCTATCTCTTTCAATTAGTACCCTAAAACCAAAAGAAGAATTAACTGATCATAACACTATTAAAGCAATCTTGAATCTAGTTTTAAGTCCCACATTGTTTGGCTTGATATGACCAACCATGTACACCCTGAGAGGCCACCGCAGGCATGAATAATATGACAAATGCCATTCTTTGTGTGCTAACAGCGCTTATTTCTGTTTCAGTGCGATGAAACCTGAGATGACAGAGTGGTTAATCCTGTTTAGTGCTACCGCCAAGACAGAGATCTGTCAGCATTATGTTTTCAAATGATGACAGAGGCGGTTTGCTTGCAGCTCTCAGCTTGCAAGCTCACAAATGCCAGTGACTTCTGCTCTCCTTAAAATACTATTCCTTGTGGACAGAACACCTTAGTTTAAATAGGGTACTTAAAGTGCTGTTTCGTTCATTCAGCTTCTCAAGGATTTATTTATTCATTTATTTTTGGCTAGTTTATTTGGCTTTATTAGGAATAGATGTTTCTGCCCCTCGATAGCCATCTTCAGAGCAACACGGACACTGGTAGCATGCAGGGGTCTCTGCCAAGCACAGGTTTTCTCAGCTTTCCACCCAGTGCAGAAGACCCCAGGAGGAGCCTTGCTGCTGGAGAGCATGAAGGGAGAGAGAGAGAGGGCAGGTGGTCAGGGAAAGGGGGTTGGACAAGGGCCACAAGCACCAGCAGCAGCTGCTAACACCTCTGTCTTTCCCTTTCTGCAAGGAAAGAGTGGTCATCCCCTGTCACCCATCCCTGTCCTAATAAGAGATGATCCCAAGTCAGCACCAAATAGAGGTAATGGGATTTTATTTTCTCCGTGTCAAGACATTACTATTAAATACTTAGAACAAATACACAGTTTTTTAAGTCTAAGAAATGGTGTTATGGCAGTTGAAGTATTTTTTACAAAGATACAAAAATAAAGTACTTTTAATTTCTCATAGAAATACCACCTTACCTTCAGTTTTCGGTCCTTGGGTGAAAAAAAGGAAGCATTTCAGCTATTTGTTAGCTTTCAACTTTAACAACATTTTTGCATATGTTGTTTTTAACAACAATTTTTTATTTTTAGGTATATAAGTCTTCTTCGTTAAAAACTGAGGATTTGAGAAGAGAATAGAAACAGTAAGAAAATGCCAGAATAACCCTATACACCGTTTCTGTTCTACTTCCAGTTGGGAGATTGAGGAATCAGGGGGAGAGTTGTTGAAACAGCAGGATGAGGTGTAGAACAAGTCCTCAGGTTAAACGGTACATTCAGAGAGTTTTAAAATAAATCATGGAACTGCTAAAATAATACACACTCACTCTTAGGCAGACAAAGAGGTACTTCTCAGGAACATGGTTAGGAATACGTTCTCTGCCTCAGCCACAACAAAGGGTCAAAGATGCTCATGGTCCCTTAGGCAAATCCTGCTACACTTAGGAAGCATCTGCTTAAAAGAATCTTTATCAAGAAAGGTGTCTGTAGGCAGCACTGAAAATAACTCTGACAATATCCAAGCATTATTTAAATCAGAGTTATATTTTCTATTGTGTTTTATTTTGTTCTCTCTATCTCAAAAAAAATGTAAAAAATTATTTCAAAAACAGATGATGAAACAAATTAGAAATTCTCGTGAAACTTTTATGCAAGGAGAAACTGTATATGTGGGGCTGTTTAATGTAGAGATGAGTGAGGGCAATAAATAAATATTTTCAAAAAAGAAAAATACAAATAATGTAAACTCACAGACAAACATAAGAATGTACATTGAACTCGAATGTCAGAAAATGTGATGAGTTAAAATAGAAAAATCTGTGAAACTCCTTAACACAATAAAACATTGCTGTTACCAACAGCTAACAGGGTATCACAAAGGGATAGACCTGTAAAGGTTAAAGTAGTTCTGACTGTCTTATGATGATAATAATGGAGATAATTTTAAACAGAGAGCATCACTTTGGGTTTTTCTTTTGTAGCTGACAGATGCTGAAGGTAAGAAAGGAAACTCTTTTTTTGCCTGTAACAATTGCTTGTACTTTTCATACAATCATTTATGTTGTCATTTTCAGAGAAAAGTCATGGGACTTCATAAATCTCTGATCTTAAAATACAAAAATTCCTTTGTTCTTAAAGATGAAAAACTGTCATGACCAAAATACCATCTGAGCAGGAGGCAGGGAAGGAGAATAATTTGTCTAATGAAAACACCAGAGATGTAAAGAAAATGCATTGCATAAGTAAGATATCAAATATGAGAATTATCAGAACACAATGGTTTTTTCTTTCTAGTAGTTTGTTTTTTTGGGGGTTTCTTTTTTTGTTGTTTGTTTGTTTTTTGCTGTGTGTTTTGTTTTGTTTTGTTGTGTTGTGTTGTGTTGTGTTGTGTTGTGTTGTGTTGTGTTGTGTTGTGTTGTGTTGTGTTGTGTTGTGTTGTGTTGTGATTTTTTTTTTTTTTTTGCCAGGGATGTAAGTTCTTACACACTTGGTATTAACAGCATTTTCTTTATCCTTTCAATGTTTATGTATTTATTTTTGTTCAGTTTCTTGCAAGGTTATTCCCAAAATAACTTCACAAAGCAAGCTCTAATGGAAAAATCCTCATGCCTTCAAAGGAAAGAGGATATGAGCACAGAGAGAGTCAAAACCATCTCAAACTAAGCCCTCTCTGCTTGTACCCAGTCGTTAGTGCAGAGGTTGATGTTCCCATCACTAATGCATTGTTTGTACACGTGCAATAAGAATCCTTTAGCTGCTGACTCGAGTGGATTCTCCTCTCCTTGAGATGAGAACTCTTTACAGCAGGAAAGAAAAGAAACTGTAAAGAAACACAGGTATCAGATACATATACACACACTATATCACATGTAGTATTTTATATATGTAAAGCACATATGAAATTGGAGGGAGCCGGGAGAGATCAGAATTAGGAATGGCTGGAAGGTACAATGGAAATTGAGAAATGGAGAAAGTGTGGCATGAGTACATTATGTAAACTGGTATGAAATAGGATACTAGTTTTTGCAGCGCTAAATCTGTGCTCCACTCCTGATGATGTTACCTGATGTGTGCAGCCCGTTGGAGGTCTGCTGGCCACTGTTGTCTTTTATGGCAAATCTGTATGAGCTGGACATGTAGTCAAAGCACCCCTAACCTGTAACTACCTCCTGGCCAGCCCTTTCCTCTCCAGATGGAACTTCCAAGTACAATTTGGGCCCACTGATATGACAATTCTTTGTGTACTCAAGCAGAGTTTTGCCCATTACCTGTTTAAAGGACCCCAACCCCTTAGAAGGAATGTGAAGCATTAGCCCCTTGGCCACAAGCTGGCCAGAAATGCATTGGCCTCATCAGTCTTGCCAGCAATCTGTGTGAAACAGTCTTAGCAGGAGTTGAGCATGTCTGAACACAGTCTGGAGATTTTTGTGCTAGGAAATGTCTAATCCAGGGAAGAGGCAGGGTAATGGAGGGGTTCCTGCTAAGTGAAGTGGCAGGTGTGATCCTATACCTGTTATAGGTCTTTTCCTACTTCTGTGGAACACACAGAGTTAATTTCTGGATGTCTTCTTTCTCAGATTAAAGATGTCAGTAGCTAAGGAAAGAAAAGTGATTTACCTTCAAATAGTTCAGCTGACCTTACACATTTATCACTTTACAGGATTTCATTTTTTCAATAGAGTCTATTGTTTCAACACCATTACCTCCACTTTTAGCAAAGACAATAACAGGGCATTTATTTATACACCAGAGACACATTGCTTAGATTTTTACATTCTTTTCACCCAAAATAGGTCTGTCATTAAACAGTTGTTTGTCTTAAGCAAATATTTTTTTCTCTCAAAGTTTTACTTAGAAATGCTCAAATGTCTTTTTATTTGCACAAGACAAAGACCTTTTTTACTACCTGTGACAAGTGAAGAACAGGTTGAGGTAATACACTGGCAGGACATGGATTGCTTAGCTAATGTCATACCATTGTATGGACAGACTTTATTTAAGGATTGTTTTTGGGAGGTTTTTGTATTTTCTTAGTTGAGCTAAAAGTTATCTTTCTATCAGATTACTGTTGTAAAAAAATAGCAAGTTACTAATGTCTTACTCACAATTACTTAGCAACAAGGAATAAAAATGTAATTATTTTTTATTTTTTAAAGATTATTATTTAACATAAAGATTATTTTTATTATTTAAAATATGATTATTTAAAAACAGCATTACTTTTAGAACTCTCTACTTCATCCTAGTGCCCTGCCACCAGCCATGTGGTGACAATTAGTGAGCATATGATCACCTAAATAATTTGAAGATTAGAAAATCCTCACTTTTTATTTGTTTTTAATTTACAAAGTGGCCTGGTTCCATGTGCAGAATAAGGCCTTCTGTGCCCCTGTGTTGTATTCATCACTGCAGTTCGTGGCAGCATTGCCATATTCATTCCCTCTGCCTCTCTTGGCCATGGCCAGCTGGCTGTGGTGATGCTCTGTTCAGACACATCAAGGGAGCAGAGAAGTTACAGGACCCTCTTACTTCATAACCCTTGCCTGAAAGCTGTTCCTTAAATACATTTGTAAAATCCCACACATGCTGGAAGTGTGCCAGGACATCAAGCCCTAGAAACCATGGGGACTACGACCAATTTTTCTTGTTGGCCTGAGCCATGAACACTTTGAGGTATTTTATGCTTCCAGCTCAAAAGTGCTCACCATAGAATAGCATGGCTGTGATTTTCTGGTTGACTGTTCTGATCCAATGTAGATACTTGGAGGAGGGATGTTGAAGGACAAGGAGAGAGCTGTAACACCCAAGTAGTGCTTCTGAGATCATGGGATGAGAAAACAGAAATGCCAGTGCACTATTCCCACCCATGGATCACTACTCTATCCAGTCCTGGTCATAGGAAACTCCTCTTGAAAACAGGAAATTTTCACTACTGAAGAGCCTGTAAATTCAGTTAATTTTAATACAAAAAGTTGGGAACCTTTATATTTTATGATTCTTGTTGCCAACTCACTAATAAAACATCCTTTGCAAAATAGTGCCCTAGAAGTCTTTGTTAGCCAAGTTTAATAAAATGCCATTCCAAGATGCCCAAGGCATTTGGAGAAATGACTGTTGCATGGAGATGAGAAAACAGGTGTCAATTTCTCTTATTTTAGTCACAATTAAACACAGGTACTGCCCTTTAATGAAATCTGTCCTTGTGGGCATTTTCAGTGCTTCAGTAACTTTAGGAAAAAATGATCTAAAGAAAATACAGCAGTGGGACATAAAACTGCCTTGCTCCAAAAAGGCGAAGTAGTTATGCAGGAAACAGGAAGGTAAACACCAAATCCAGAGTTTGGGCTACAAGCTCTTGTGAGATGGTCAATGCTCCAGCAGATGGAAAAAGCAGCAGACTGAATAGAAACAGAAGGAAGAGTTGTTTTTGTTTTGCAACTTTGGAAAGCCCCCAGGCATTATCTTAGCCCCCTCAAAGCTCCAGTTTTGCTAAAAATAGGAGGCAAACTAGGACTGCAAGTCTTTAAATCTGACTGTAAAGTAGCATCTGAAAAGCAGATACTGAATTTGATCAAAAAAATGTATTTTACCTAAGATATATTCTCAGGGAGAATAATGGGATCCAGACTAAATTAATTTTCTCTCTCTTGTGAGTCAGGACTGTGTTAACATTGCCTAAAATAACACTGAATCTGAATTACATGGCTCTGAACAACATTCATATAATATTAGTCCTGGCATGCATGATGTTGCAGGTCTGGGTGACACCACCTTTAATCTACCTTCAGTCTAAGCCCATAAAGAAAAAGATACCTTTATATGTGGTTTTGCTATTTTTTTTCCTTTTTATTTATCTTTAGCTGCATTTGAAGTTTATGTGCCACAGTAGATTTTTGTACATATTGATACTTTTATTGTATTTATCAAGACTCTTCATGGCTTCCTTGGAACTTTGTTGGCTATTTCCACTAGTAAAAAAGATAATTACAACAGTCATTGGTTACAGGAGTATTTCTGTCTTTTCTGGTTTACAGAGGTTTGCACATCCCTGTTGCCCTGAACATATGATCATATGCAGCATAATCATGCTAATCTGCAAATCCCAGACAAAGATACACCTGTTCAGAGCTGTTAGTATCCTTGGTAATCCAGAATTCTTAACCATACTTTAAATCCAGCACTGTGCAGATTAAATGGGACATTTATTACTACAGGCCAACTGACCCTTATGTACCCAGCACCTCCTGAACACTTAAGTGCTCAGCTCCCTTCTTCCCTCTGTTCACACAGTAATATATTACAGAATCAAAATTCTTATTAATTTAGTATATACTGGATTTGGCTACTCTGGTTCTCACAGGAGTTAAAAGTTACAAAAGTCCTCAAAATGAATTTTAAAAAATTAATTTTGGACAATCTTTCTTTAAAGGCTTCTAGACTATTTTTCTACATCACTACAAAATCCGTCCAGAGTACAAGAAGCTAATGTGAAATGAATGATTCATTGAAGGCACAATCACAATTATTAAAAATAAGGCATGAAAGCGAGCATCAGAAACATCAATCGGCACATGACTGAAGTAAAATAGAAACATATCTTCCTGTTACAATGTAGGGAAAAAAATGTCAGACAGAAAATAAAAATTTCATTGTATTGGTTGTGCTAAACAGAAAAGAAAACCCTAGAACTGTAGTAATACTTAGATTGTTAAAAAATACTAGGGATCTAGGGTGCTGAAAAGGGCTTAGCGAACATACATAACTATCTAGAAACACATCAACTTCTTGAAAATTAGCAGGAGCAAAGAATTTTATTAAAATAACCATGATATAGCTGTGGCAGTAATTTTCAAATTTTTTTTCAGGTAAAGAAAAGTAGTTCAGTGAACTAAACAAGCCACATTTCAGGGGCAAGTTCTGTATGAATGAGCTGCTATTGCAGAAATGTCAATAGCCACTGCCTTTAGACACAGGTAAAAAAGTCCAAAATATAAGACAAGATGTAGTGCAGAATCCTGTTAAACAAATGCTTAAGAAGTAAGTTTTAGACCTGACTTAAGTCAAATATTTCCCAGCTGTATACACTGAGGGAGAGTGAAGTTGGACCTTCCATGAAATGAGCACATAGTATAAGGAATTTGAATAAGGCTGATTGCAGAATTTGCAGAATTACTAAGATTTTTCAGTGTGCTGTATGTAGTGAATCAGTAAAACAATGCAAACCCAGAAAACCCAGGAAAATGCATATGATACTGGTAGGAGGTAACTACAAAAGAAATAAAATGGAATCTATGGAAACTGCATAGCTAAAAGCTATATCTAACTTATGGTTTTCCATGAGAAGGGCATCATCAAATGAGTATACAAATTTTTAGCTGGTATTTAACATGACTTCATACAAAGAAAAGCAAAACCAAGAGAGGGTAACCTTGAAAAAAGTCCTGATTGAACATTTTTGTCTTGCTGCAGTCAAGGATATGATGGCTTAGAAGCATTCATCTACCAGCATTGCTTTGGCATTTCTCCCAGAACTTTCAGGGTCTACTTGGCAGAAAATATGTAGCTGAATAATTTTAATGTACTGAATATATTTCATTTCATGCATCACAGTCATCTTCATGGAAGCTCTGCTTAAGCTTCAGGGGTCTAAACCAGGAGCAACCTCTGTATTTCAGCTTCCTCAGTGATAGGAAGGAATCACTGACAGCCTCTGGGCTACTGTTTTATACAGCAGCCTAAGCTGGGTGTTAGATAGCCTCAATCATGCATGTGTGGGAGCAAAGAAGGGATACACATGTCACACCAGAGGCAGCAATCCTCATCACCTGGCACTGGTAATCAATTCTAGAAAGGGTTATGGTCAATACAAACACTACTAAGAATGTAGTGACCTCCTGGCCTTGAACTAACAGGTCACTGTCAGCAATATCAGTATGGCAAAGTCCATCATGCCCAAATGAATTTACTGATCTTAGAGCAGCCCACAACCAGTACTCAGGACCAGCATGATCTTGGTTCTGTAGCAAAGACAAAACTGAGCTTGAAATATACCTTACCTGTAGCTGTTTTCTTTCCCTCACAGAGAATTTCTTCCTTTACTTCTCTTTGCCTGAAAGGATATCCCCACCTTGCTCATGCTGAAGGGGAACCCTCACTCCAGCTCCACGTGATGTGCATTTTCCACCTCATCAGTAATGAATTATTTTGATCCTCATCAGGTACAAAACTGAGCATTGCATCCGGCCTTCCTGCTGCACACCTCAGTCAAAGTTTAGAAAATAACATCTCAGCAGCTTCTACTTCTCTGAATGCTAATTTCCTCATCTTTCCATATAGCCTGATTAGAGGTTAAGTGATTTAACCTGTTCAATTTAGAAAGTCTTGTTTCCCAAAATTAAACATAGCTGTAGTGCAGGGAGTCCTTGTGTGACTCCTGGGGCATGTGTCAGACAATCATATTGTGGTCAGTACCTGCAGCACATCCAGACCACCTCCAGAACCAGCCTACGAGAAAGTCAAGTGGCTGCTTTCTCAGATGTCCGTGTGATAAGTGGAGTAGGTTTTAAACTGAGCTTATTACCATTGTACCCTCTTTTGTGATTTAATACACATTAAATTTTTAAAAAATTGAGATAATGGTCACAAACAGAAAATACCAAATTTTGGAAGAGAGGAAACTGAGCAAAGAAAAAAAGATTACATGGGGCAAAGAAAAACCTAAAGGAAATGTCTCAGAAAGTCAAAGGCTTCCATGCTTAAACAACAACTTCAAAGCTGAAAAAAAATCCTTTGCAGACTTTATCAATAGGTAAATAAAATATCAGTCCTCCTCTTTTGCATAGAAGTTTGGAAGGTCTAATCAACACAATTTTTTCCCTATTATTTAACATACACAAATTATATGAAGGACTGATGGATCATTACTTGTATTAGCTGTAATCCACAAGCCACAGGGCAGTTATGGTTTATTGATTGACAAGAATTATTTCCACATTTCACTGTTCAGACTGTTACAGAGGATTTGCATGTTTTTATTGCTTTCTACACCTTTCCACTCCCTCACTGCTAATTTAGGAGCTGTTAGTCTCTGTTCATAGTAATTGTGAGAAAATAAAATTCCATCTGTTTCTGTCAGGAAAAGGAAAGATAGGGAAGAGAATGAGAGAATCAACAGAAAGTTTCACTTGCTAGACATGCTTTGCTGCTAGCTATTACTTTTCTAAGGGATGCCTTAGACAAAGTACCTAGAACTGGGCATATAAACTGTATTTTAATTTTATGTATGTCCTTAAGTTAAGCACTTCCAAGAATATTGTGTGAAGCACTATTCTTTGGCTGTTCAGCTAAATCCATAAATATGACTCCCATGTGCAAATAGTGCCATACTGAGCTATTCAACTAATAAGCAGCCTAGAGCTCATTTTTTCCCTCACTGGGTTTTCAGTTCCAGAAATATTTTTGATAGGAATGTGTAGGAACTCATGCCAGAGTTGTAGAGCATAATAGCAAAATTCAGGCTTCTGTCTTTGCAATCTGTCTTTCCAATAGCTTTGGAATGGCTTAAAGGTGAACAAATACTGAGGAAGAGAGACAGAGAGATGAGGAGGGAGATACATGTGCTCAGACAGAAGTAGAGATAGATTTAGGGTGAAAAGCTATTTTGAGTTAAATAATCTGCAAAGAGTAAAGCCTTGAAATTAAATTTCACTTGATATTAAGCAGGAGATTTAAGAGTGGTATGTTAGAAGAGGCTCCTTTCATGAAAATGCAAATAGCAGCAAGCTGTTTTAATTATAGGCTGGAAGTGTTGCATGATGGAAGACCAGAAAAAAAAAATGCAGAAGGGAGCAGAACCATAAACCCTTCTTACTGGTATTTTCAGGTCCTTTTTAAACAATAGTAGTCTCAATCAAACAATATTTTTCAGCTACATTATGCTTCTTTTTTTCTAGTTCATTGATAGTTTGGCACATGCATACAGTGGTGGGATTTCTTCTGCTTGGAGGTGTTCCTTCAAGGAGGATCTTGCAATGAAAAGGACAAGATGTTGTCTGCTTCTGAGGGAGGGAAGCGCCAGCATGAATCCCATTTTCCTCCTCATCCAGAGACCTGTATACACTGTTGCCAATGGCAAAGAGATTTAATCCCATAATCCAGTTCCCTGGAAGAAAGAGATGAAGTATCTAATGAGGCAGCTACAGACCACACAGCTTTGCCAGCAAATGAGGCAGATCTCCCCTACCAGCAACAGTACATAATGCAATCCATTAGTCTTCTGCTAATTCATTGTTCATTTCCAGTATAAAACAGTTCTTGCTGGCAAGAAGAGGGCATAAAGAAAGCATATATCCAAATATGCTCTACCTAAAGATAATAAAAATACAAGCAATTCGCCTTGGCAGCAGAAGCAACAATTCTCTTGTCCTTTCCACCTGCTGTGGCACACAGCAGCCAGCTCTGTCTGAGCAATATTTATGCCCACCAGTCCTCTAAATTCAAATCTCTCCCCTCCTTCAGTGAGACAAAAAAATCCCTTTACTTCCATTCCCAAATGGAGAATGAACTAAAACTAAAACACAGTCTTTCAGGAATTAAGTATGTGCATACAAAACAGGTCACAGAATACATTAGTTAAGTACGTGTTTAATGTCTGGGCGCACAGTGGTGATGGGTGCTTCACAACAAACAGATAACAATAGCTCTGAAATTGAAAAATGGAAAAATATTAAACCTCTCAGTATTCAATAATATGTTAAATCCCCGATGTTTGTAATGTATTTTAGAGAGGCAAACACTGCTTTTCCAAGACTTTTTTTTTTCTTTCCTTCAGTAGGTGTCACTGCAGTACAGGATAACTAGTTCCAACACAGTTTTGGAGAAAAGGATATTAGTTTCACCAGGGAGTGGTCCACAATGGAGATCTGCAGCCTTACGTTTTCAGATTTTCAACAGCGAGTATCAGGCTGCACATCCAGATTTTTTCCTTACACTTTTTTTTTCCTGGTTGGGGACCAAACACTAGAAACTATCCACTCTTGTGGCTGGATGCTGTTAAAATGATACCAGGGAAGCTAATCTGGGACAACCATCATTCTGAACCAAAACCAGCTACTGCATGATTCATTCCTTTTGCCTCTGAGGTTTCAAATCACCACCTTTTTCCTGATGCAGCTTCCAACCAAGTGGTTAATCCCATATATTCATCATTCTGATCAAGAATCAGAACTTTTTTTTCTCTGCATTTTTTGCTATAACTTGAAAGCAAAATCTCCACCATACTAGTTCTTAACTTTTCTGATGTAGTATATATCTTTATATTAAGATGCTTGCATAGTAAAACAAAATGTTGGTTTTAACCAGAGTCAAGGGGTTTTACTCAAAACAAGAAATCTTCAGACATTAGCTGACAATGAAAATATATGAAAGTAATAGGTTTACTAAGTTGCGAAAATCCATTTGAAAATATTCCTGGAAAATCCTGTATGCCAAACACAGAAGGATTGAAGCTAAAAATGGAAAATAACATAATATATGTGGGAAGCAACCTCAGAAACTGAGTAGGGTTTTGCAAGATTAAAAACATGCTTTCAGCAAGCTCATGTACAGTTAAAGAAATGTGGTTGCTAACAGAGTCACCAGAATTTAGTCAGAGCGTACGAACTCCTCCTCTCTTAGTCATTCCTAGAAAACAAATCAGAACCACAGTCTGCTGCAGCTCCCCAGGCCAACAACCGAATCCCTTCTCAAAAACAGGAAGGAAAAAGCTTCTCTTGGAAACAGGCTTTTGTGGGCATTATGACTGAAATACTGATGCTGGTGGAGAGCACCACGGTGAGCACTGAAGACATGAGAGCAGCAGAGCTTTCCCCAGGACAGGAGAGAACATAACCCCTCACCTGAAGAGCCCCAGCTGCTGAGCTGTTACGAGGGCTGAGCGGTGTATTCGAGCAAGATGGATCCCGTCCCAAAGCTTTGCATGTAAAAACACACACTTTGAATTTCACAGGAGCCAAAGCTGCCTGCCAGGAGCACTAGGAGGAACTCACTCAGCCAGTGGGTGTTCTGTGCTCACATGGGGAAGCTCACTTTTGATCTCTGGGCATGCTCTTATGGACTGTTCTCTGCAGAAACCCAAACTCCAAGTGACAGATGCACAGCAAGGCCCACGTCCAGGAAAGAAAAGTCCACTTCCAAACAAAGCAGAAGCAGCTGCCAAAACTGGAAAGTCTTTAAGACAGAAACCAACACTATTATCAAGCAGCGGAGCCGTCCAGTGCAGACTGCTGAAGTAAACCTGGTCTCAACCATTTAGATTGCATTCAGGCTGAAATCTGTATTAGGCATTAATACAAACATCATCCAAACAGACCTGCCAAATGTGGTGAAACAGAAAGATCTAAACTTCTTTAGGATTGGCCCTATTAACATCTATTCCTTCTCTCAGCTAAATGAATCACCTGATACTTTATTAAATATAGTTTCTATCAGCCTTTCTACCACCACCTAATGAACATACTGAAGATGACAAGAGTAGGAATATATACTTAATTTCCTGCTGCCCTCTCCAGAGAAAAGCCCACACATCTGAGTAACTATTTGCAGATGATGTCTGGAAAGAAAAAAGAAAAAAGAAAAATACTTTGTGAGACTCTGCTTTAAAGCCACCTTCTACTAAGATGGCTAAACAGAATTTAGGATCATTATTCTTACCGTCCAAGTCTGAAAATTTTGTCTTTATGCTACATCTTCCTTTCTGACTGCTTCTACCTGTCTTGTTTCACAGCTTCAAATTTCACACCTACACCCTTCTTTCCTCCCACTCTCTTTGTCTCTGTAAAAAAAGCTTGTCATCCATGATTTTTTAATATGTCATTCCTTTCACCCTCACCAAGTCCTGGATCCTTTATTTTATCTTCCCTCTCTTTTCCATTCATTCCTATCCCCCCCCCAGATACATTTCATGGCAGTCACACTGGACTTTTGCTCTTTCCCTGTCCATATTCCTCCCAGGCTACATCCCTTTTACTCATTCTCCATTGTTGGCAGCATTAAATAAGACCCTTCCCATTTCCCCCTATCATTTTTCTTCTGTCTGTTCTCCATCTTAGCCTTGTCCTTTGATTTCAGCTCTAGGCATTATTTTATTTTCACTGTATCCCATGTAAGTCTTTACCAGTTCACCTGAGCCCCTGGCTGAAGAGTCCCATGTCTCCCTTCTGGGTTCATTCCTCCTTCAGTTCAGCTACACCAAGGCTTACAACCTTGCACTGATTTTCATCAGCCATATTATTGAATCTCTGATGTTGTGTTCCTCCTTTTTAAACAACAATCGTATATCTTGCAACACCATACTTGAGGTCATCTTCTCCCTCAAGCCTTGTCAGTTAATCCTTCCACAACTTTCAGATGATCAGTAATTCTCGGTATTTGTCCCCCTTCTCTTTTTCCAACATTTCTTCTGTCCTTCTCTTTTTAGCCCATGGATTGTTGCTAATTTTCTACCTCCTTCACTTCACCCCTTTCTGCCACTGCAAGCTTTTTTTATCCTTCTCTATTTCTTCCTGTTTCCTAGTTAAGTAATCCTCCATTCTCAAGTAGGATTTTAGCTACCCTGAATCATGCTCCCTTTTACTCTGCTCCTGCATCTCCTTCACTCTCCACATTGGGATCTCACCAATGTCTACATGAAGACATCTGCTTTCTATCACTTCCCTTTCTCTAACTCCTTTCCTTCTTCCATGTCACATCTTAAGAATTTCTCTTTTCCAACTCCTCCATTTGCCTCAGTTCTTCCATCCTGAGCAAACTGTTGTTCTCTCCTCCTTCAGTTCTCACGCTCCTACTAAAAACATTCTTTTTCTGATCCACTCTTCTCACCAGCTACAAACTGCTCTGCTCCTCATTCCCATCTCCAAACTCATTAAATTTACCTCTTCTCCAGTTTCATTCCAGAACCTCTCTAAACTAGGTTTCTCACCTTAGACACAACATAATCTGCTTTTACCTTTGACGTTACCAGTTTTGAACTAATGAACTAAAGTTGAAAAGTAATAATTTATTACTGAAGCCTTGTCCTCCTTAAGTTTCCATTCTTTTTCTTTTTTTTCTTCTTTTCTATTTGTGCATCTATCCATTACCACTTCATATCATTTGGCATTCTTTCAAGACCCACCTCCAGCATTTATGACAATGTGACCCTATGATGATTTAGTTATTATTTTGAATATTCATCTCTTGACTGCAGATCTGACTGTTTTTATTCAAAGGAAAGCCTCAGAAAATTTGGCTCGGATTTGTTCTCCAGGGACATGACCCCAAGAATGATGTGTTTAAAACAGCACTTTCAGTTGCATATCCTCTGCAGTCACCATGACAAATCATATCTAGCCTGCCACTTATCTGCACTTTCCACCTCCATCTTTTTTTTCATAGTCAAATTATGCTGAAATCCTAACAAGACTTTTTTCTAACATTTCTAGTAGAAGGCTTTTTTGCATTTACATGCAGACTTAAAACTCATCCAAATTTTCATTATGCCACACATTTATTGCTGCAACATCTGTTTTCTTACCCTTGCCACAAACTACCTTAATAATTCAAGATGTCAAGTTCTAAATCTTCCTCCCCTACAACTCTCTCTTTGTTCCCTCTATCTTTACATCACGAGGATACACTGTTTTCATTTTGAAGTCCATTTATGGTTTGTCCACCCATCATCTCCCAAGCTCTCACATCCCCCCTACCGAGAATGGTAGGTATTATTTTTCTGCTTGTTAAAAATTCAGGAATGCACATCCATGTTATCTCCTTTGTGCTCCTATGTGTTCTTGCTGAGTTCCTCATAAACATCAGGAAAGCCACTTCAGTATTTTCCTCAAAAATCTCTGTTTGAGGTTCACCTCTGCCACGATGCTACAAATGTGGATACATCTGGCCAAATGTCTATCATGTGTGAAATACTTCATCTTTTGCTGATGGTCTCTCACTATGAACCCTTGAATTTAAGGGGGGCGTGGGGGGCGCTGGGGAGAGGGGAAGGATGATTCTATTATTTTCTGTTTGTATGAAACATGATCCATCTAAATAGGAATTCTCTCCAAGAGTAAGACTCTTTTTAAGAAAAAAGTGTAATGATAATATGTTGCAATAAATAAAAATTGTAACATCTCAACTGCATTGATACTGTTGTCCAACCCCTCTTTCTCTGCTATATTTAAATTCAGATTTTAGAACATAGCCTTTTGTATGTAAGGCTACAAAAACACATACACATCTTTGCTCTTACTAAAAATAATTTAAAGAAAGTTATATTTTTTATTTAATTGGAGATTACATTTAGCGGTACATCAACTTAGGTGCAGTATTTCATATATTACATGAAGTTTTTGGATTGTGTATACAGACACTAAATGTAGAAGCATAGACCCTCCATGAGACTTGCCTTAGTAAGGCAATTAATAAACTCTATTTTGTATAGAAGGAACAGTGATTCTTCTTTTATATGGACATTGTCTCTATAAAATTAGGTCAAAAGAGCCCCCACATGAGGGATACTGCCGGTATGGTTGAAAACAATAGTAACTACATAGGTTAAATGCAATCAAGAGAGAAAGGAGTAAGAAGGAGAAGTCAGACAGGGAAGAAAAGTATAGTATTTGAATATAATGAAAGGGACCTGCTTTGGGAACCTGTTTATCTAAAGCTCCAAATGTTCTGAAAATGGGACTGATTTTAAGAAAATAATCATTACAAAAATATGTGAGCTATCCTATCTAACCTGTCATTATTGCTAGGGACACCATAGGGACACTCATTCTGACATCATTGCTAGAGACAGCAGAGCTCCACAGGGGAAAAATAGGTGGAAAACAAATGTGTAAGTCTGTAATGATATATGTCGGTACCATTGTTCTGAGAGGAAGGTGAGGACTGAAGCACTGAAGGGTCTAGACAACCAGGAATTGCCCTTGGGAGCTTTACACACAGACTATTGCAGCAGAAAGCCACCCTGCAATCATGTCATCTTACCCCCATCTTGTTCCAACCAAATGCTGACATAGAACTATAAATTATGCTCGAGGATGAAATACCTCATGGACAAAGCTACCTATGCACACATTGAAGGTGCCTATTACACACAGTAAGAGATATTAGGATGAATGAAATCCATTAAACACAACCAGTTATTATTATTGAAATAAAGATGAACAGCTCTTGAAATGTTAGATTGTCTAAATTGCTGTAGTCTGGTAACAATATTTTTTAACTTTATTCTTTCTACTATTTTCTTGTCATAGAGAAATAATAAAACCAGACTGATTTAAGATTTACAAAAGAACAGCAAAAGTGTTTTTACTTTGCTAAAAGTCAATTTACTTCATTGGAAAATACAATGCAAATGATCGCTTGCACACATAGGTCATTTTCTTCGGGTATCAGCACTGTCACAAGTACAATAAATTACAGCAAAAAGTGGACTTAGTTCAGCATATCTAAAATTAAATGCCAACAACTCAGTTATTCATGGTTGCTTCTGCAAGTCAAAACAGTCACATTCTGATCTTGCAGGTTATAATTAGGCTGAGTCCTGCCTCTGTAAAAGCAGAATGTGTATCTTGCGATCTACCCACATATGTTTAGGAAGCCAGCAGAAAGGGCAGTGCTAATGCACAGGGGGAGAATACAGCAGGTGGTTAAGCAGCATAGAAAAACTATTTTTAAACTAAGAGGCCGAGAGTAGGTAAGCTCTAGATCACTGGTACTTTTCATAGCCTAAAGAAGTCATGTTAAAGAAGACAGTAAGACTATTTCTTAAAGATCAAGTACTATTTCTTCTGTTACTTTCCTGCTCTTGGAAGCACTTCATCTGGCTTAGAAATGCTGGGCAGAGCTGCTTGTATTTCTGTCACGGAGATGTGTAGAAAACCCTCATCCCTACTGGCACACGCACCCCACCCATACCAGGAAAATCTTGTGGAGTGAACCACTTGCCATCTTGGTTGCATCATCCACCAAATGAAGGAAGAAATAATTGGTTGGTAGTCCTTGCATAGAAACGATTGCACAGGAAAGAATAAAGCCATAGCTCTTTGATCATCAACCTAATCTTCAAAATGAAATGATCAAAAGCAATACGTGCAAATTACACATTTTAAAATATACATTTTAGGATAAGTTTTGTAAAAGGATGTCAGTGCAGACTCTGCCACCTGAGAATTGTGACTATTGCATGTATTAAAAGTGTAGCACTGTGTAGGAAATTCACCATAAAATTATTTTAAAAATACTGATTGCTCAGCTGAGAGCTTGGCTCCCAGGAAAGCAACAGCCACTTTGTAGAGAACAATAATAAAACCAGCATCACTCCCTTTTGTTACTTTGTTTTCTCTTAAGACCTTAGGAAAGAAACAATATCTAATGACTATTTCATGCATTTTCTTTCTTTTGTATGTAATGAAAGGTCATTGCAAGAAAGAAGAAATTAATGCTCTGCTGCTATCCATGTACCACTTTCTGCACTTTTCAGCTAAGAAAAACTCCCAGTGATTTTCGCCCTTTTAAAGGCTCTTGCAATGCTATGATAATATCCTGGCCCATTTATACACATTCATACCTCACTAAACTAATGCTCATTACTCAATGTCCTCTTGTCTCTCACTTCCACTTATGATGACATCAAACTTATTCCCACTTGGCTCTTAGTGTTGGTGAAAATAAGGCTGCAGTGGGTAAGGAGGTCTCTCCTCCCAGGCTGTATGGCACTGGTTGGCCACCAGACCAGGAGCTGCCTTGGCACCCGGCTGATGTGGTGACTCACAGGTGCCCCAGAGAAGCAGGACACGAGTAGGACTCAGCACTTCTCCCCATGTCCAGCACAACAAATCCAACTGCTCTGATCTGCACTGGAGGGCCAGCCTGACACTGAGCCACCTAGTTTGTGACACCAAAAAGGGAAGTCAACACGATCTGGCTGCTGCCTTCAGGTGTTTGTCTGCGGCCTTGATCACTCCACAGTCCCTTTAGGAGTTCCTGGAGGAAACACTTAGGGAGCCCTGGGAAATTCGGATGTTTCCCCTTTTATTAACAGGAATTTTGCCTAAAAAAAAATATCTTGAATGAGACCTGCTGCTTATTTGTATTTAGAGTCTTACATGCTTGCTTCATCTGGTAAAATCTATTTTTTTCTTATATTTTGTTTTAGTGACTTTGTGGAATGTAGTCCAGCTTGCCAGAAACAAAATCTCTATAATAGATGTGAGTGTAAGTAAAAAAGGGTTTGGCCTCCACATCATGCCTGATTTGAAGGGTCCACATTAGAAAATTCTGTCTTTATAACTGAGTTAAATTAGTCTTAAACTTTTGGAGACAGTAAACAAACATCTGTTATATTCTAACATTCCTGTTACAACCACAAGATGAGGGCAAAAAGTACAATGATGAATATGGAAGTAACCTAGAAGACAAGTGAGCTATGATGTTTGATTTCAGACATGTAAAATTATGGACTGCTGTCTGTAGTCAGGCTCCTCAAGATTAAAGTTTATAAGAAAGCGTTTTATCTTATCTATCAAATAATATGTTTTTCTCACACACACCTTCCAAAAGTAGACAGATCTCAGTAAAAGGAGTAACTGCGTCATGGTAGTGCATGAAACTGGTTGCCTGTGAGAACCACTGTAAAAAAAAGAAATTTATTTTGTGTACATTGTAAGAAAAAATCTCTCAGCTCTGATTTTGCTACCACAGTGGTTCCCTACATGGTTTCTTACAAAAACTCTATGTGTGCTACATTTCTTAAAATCTGGCCTCATATTAAAATGACAGTATACACTGATAGAAAGAAAATGTTTTCATTGCTAACATATGTTATTGGAAGTTCATTCAGTTATTTTTAATCAGAAAACCACTATCCAGTAATTTATCTTAATTTTAAACTTGCAGCACCACTGCCTTCTATCCTGGAATCTGTTGCAGGTGTAGGGAGATTAACAAGGACCACAAAAACCATTGATAATATCTGAAACAGCAGCAGTGGTAGCACATTTTTTACTTCAGTTCAAGTTATCCTTACAGCTGTGGATGATGTGATGTACTCCTGACACCAGAACATGGGATGATCCACACACGAACTGGGAGTTCTGGCAGACTTTTAAGCATCAAAGTTTTTAAGTATCGGTTGACTGCCAGCTGTGAAGCAGGAATCAGGTCTTTCAGGTGTTACACTAGAAACCCCCTGGGACCTTCCTTCTGAACTACAAAGCTCCAAATCTTCAACTACGCTGGCAAGCACCAAGGTCTAACAGACCTGTAGAGTGCAACCATAGGGGGGGCTGAGGGCCTGATCTTCAAGCTGCACTCACCTCAAGGGTTCCCGGTGTTCGACTAGCTCACTTTGAGTCCCACCCAGTGCTCATTTGTGGCTGGAGTGCATTAGCTTAGCTTCATACAAAAGGGATCTATTTCATGCACTCCAACACCACTCCACACTCTGAATTACAGCACTGTTAGCAGAGATGATGACAGCATTTACTTCAAAAGTGCATCCCTGATCCAAACTAAAACACTTCAGTGCCCCAAGGCTCATGAAGCAGTCTGTGTGGAACAACAAACCAAAATGAGATGCCTGATTTTTATGCACTGAATTGCCTTAAATTCTGCTATCTGTCTGTGCAGATTTATCAGGGTACATATCCTTAAAGAAGAAATATACTTCTGGTAGCAATACTCAACTATTGCTGAATTCTGCAGCATGTTATGTCCGTTGGGCTTCATAACATTTTTCTAATTTAAATAACCATTGAAGCATACCAAGAAAATGGGAGTCAAGCATCCATAGCTTGCAGAGCTACATTTTGCCGTGATGCATCAGATATTCGATGTCTGCTGGAAAGTGGCTTTTAGTTTAAAACTGTTATTACGTGTGAGCAAAGCTAAAAGGTGAAAGCATTACAGGCGCCTGCAAGAGAGTCTGAAAGCCCAGAATAGAATTTTGAAAAAAAAAGGAGAGAGAAGTGCTTAAGGGATGGAGGCATTTTCATCGTGTCAGGAGCTGATGTGGGAAAAACAAAAAAGAGACACTGATTTTTTAACATCCGCACTCCCCTTTTCTCCAGCCGCTCTCCTTCCTTCCATCCATCCAGCAAAAGCAGCAGCAGCTCCTACGGCGCTTCTCCCGCCTCCCCCCCCGCACTCGGGTGACAAACGGCTCTGCGTGCCGGAGGCGGGGACCAGTTTCCATGCCAAAAGAAGAAAAAAGAAATTTAAAAAAATAAAAAGAGGAAGCCCATCCGTTCCGCGGAATCCCCCGCACGAAAAGCCCCCTGCCCCCACCCTGTCAGGGAGGGAGATATCCCTCACAGCCGTGCCCTGCTGTGGGGGGCTGGCCCCCTGCCTCTCCACCTGCGGAGGTGTCCCCCTGTCCCCCATGATCGGATCTGCCCCCGGGAGTGCCCAGCACGATCCCCGAAACCGGGACAGCAACCCCACCGCCTCCCGCGCCCACTGCGCGGCAGCTGCGCCTCAACCCAACCGGCCCCGACCGGGGCGGTGCCGCGGGGGCGGTGCCAGGGGCGGGGAGACGGGCCCGTACGGCGCTGCTATTGGTGGAGGTGAGCATAGGCGTGGCCCGGGGCCCTCTTACTCCTCTGCCATTGGTGGATGGAGACGTCAGTGCGGGCTGGGGGCGGGCCCTACGGCCAGCGGGGTGGGCTGAGCCCGGCGGGCGGGGGAGCGGAGCGAGGAGGAGGCGGCGGCGGGCGAGGAGGCGGCGGCGGGCGGGGAGGTGCCACGGGCGCACCGAGAGCGGCGGCAGCGCCGGAGCGCAGGTAGGGGAGCTGTGCCGGGAGCTCGCCCCGTGCCCTCCGCCNCCTCTCGGGAGGGCCAGAGCCGGCGGGCGCGGCCCGCCCTCGGTCCCGGCGGTGGTGCCCCGGGTGGGGGGAGCGGCCGCCCGTGGGATTCCGCCCGTGGGATTCCGCCCGTGTGCCTTGTCTT
>VXBU01032196.1:150749-295809 GCA_013400315.1 Bombycilla garrulus | reverse complement strand
GCTTAGGGCTTTTTCTAAAAAGATGCTCCTTAGATTATTATGATTTTGGGGAGGCAGTGTTTCTCTGTTGGGTAGATTTGGGGTTTTTTTTTGGTGTGGTTTTGGGTTTTTGGTTTTGTTTTCTTCGTGAGGTTCTTTTTTTTTGTTGTTGGTTTTTTTTTTTTTAAATTTTATTTTTTAAGTCAGTCGCCCTGTTGCTGGGCTTGTGCATTGTCAGTGCCAGTTGTGAGAACACGTACTAGTTGTTCCAAGGTAGGCAGGTGGTGATGGAGAGCATCAGAGGGGACAACACCCAGAAGAGGAGGCTGTTCCTCACCTCGAGCCGCTAGGAAGATGAGGGATGCCGGGATTCCCGTTGCTGGGCTATTCCTTGCTACTGCTTTCAGCTTTTATATTGGCGGGTGAGCAGGGAAACCTCGACTGCTGTCCTTGGAGTATATGGAAGGCAGAAGGATTTTTTTCAAGCAGGGTTTTGTGTGTCTGCAGCCATGTCCCTTCTAGGGCTGGAGGAGCAAGAAGCTGAGCTCCTATTCCGTTCTCTTTATGAATGTGAGGGCTCTGCACGCTGTTGCTGTCGCTGAACTACTCCAGCCTTGCTGGCAGAGATCTCCTCCTGTGTGCATCGTGCAGTGCCGAGCATGGCTGCGGCAGGTAGCTGTCTGAGCAGCAACAGCCTGCTACTGCCATACTGAAATTAATAATGATTGTGCATATTCCTGGGTGCTGTGCCTCGGGCCAGGGAAGATATTACCTGACTTGTACTCAGTAGGCTTGTCACGATGGTTAATACATTACTCACAGTCACATCTGGAAGATTCATTTATTGCAAATACATGTTTATCTTGTAAAGCTTTGCAAGGTCTCAGATAGGCTGTAAACAAATGTACAACAGAGGAGAGCTGGGAAAATCCATTGGCACACTGATAAGTGCAGATCAGAAGTGGCTCTGCAGTATTGCAGGAGAGAAGTTTAAAATTGTCCTCTTAGTTTCTTTTGTTTTCCTCATGCCTCTCTGGTGTTTTTCAGAGTTGTTGAGCACCACCAGCTTCCAGTGTTATGAGTGATCAGGTTGTATGTGGCTAGCTGATACTGGCTCCTTGGCTAGTACAATCTACAAGTCCCACTTTTTTTTACTATCTGTGTGTATACTTAGCTATTTATTTCCCAGATGCAGTGTAAGTGTGTCAAAATTTGACATTTTGAATAGTCTTTTGGGTTTGCCTAGAACACCGTGATCATTAAGGTTGTTCTTGTCCTAGTGTGTGTGCTTTTAACACCAAAAAGATCTGCAGTTGGCGGAAAAAAAAAGCAAGCTTTTTATAAAATGTATTTGTGTGTAGTAGAAGCACGAAGTGCCATTTTTAATAGGTGGATTGAATAAGAAAAGTATTGGCCTTTTCTATTGTACAGACTTAAATACTCCCTCCAGTTGTGTGGGTGTTCAAAATTTCTCTCATTTTGCTCATTTGGCAATAGGAAGGAAAATCTCCCCCTTTGTACTTCTGGCAAGATGTTCTTCAAGGAGAGATCTCTTGCCTCAAGAAGCCTCTGCATTGAATATGGCCTTGTTTGTCAGTATTTACCTAAAAGTGTAGTATTTAGATACTACATCAGAATTGTGTCAAAATCTTTGTTGCCTTGATTTAGCGCCTTAGATTTTTCTAGCATGCAGAAGAGCTGAATGGCACATTACAGCTGGTGAAACCATATTTTATAGGAGCATGGAAAAATCTAAAGCTGTAGAAATCAAGCATTGTAAGGAGCAAGTGCTATACCATATTTTTGCTCTTTTTAGAATTCATCTCAGTTGATGTTGGAGCTGCCGTTGAAAGCAGTTATCTTTAAAAATACACATGTAAAAAATATTTGCATTATGCTTGTTTTTTAACTTTAACTTAATGTGGACAGTTTTAGTAGATCTCATATATAATCCATGGCTGGTTTATGTTGAAGGTTTTTTTTTTAACATTTTAGATTGGAATTTTATGGAAGCTGAAACTAGATATTTTTTAATTCCTTTTGCCTGACTTTAAAATTAGAGTTATAATAAACCTGTTAATATTGTAGCTGATGCTGGTGTTGAAACAAAGAAATTGCAGATCCATTTTAATGTTCTCATAAATCCTATCAGTTTAGTTTAATAATAATGTGGGAAAAAATAGACTTGGAGATTTTTGTACTGAAATGCATACTCTAGCTGTATGTTCCTAACAAAACCCATGAGATTGTACATTTCATAAGCTGTCTTTACCAGATAAGCAGCTACAGGAAAGTGTAACAAACTATATGATCAGTATAAAGATAGCCTCTTTATTTAATAGAGGTTTAGGTTAGTTTGGTGTGAACTATTATTGGAGCACTGATCTAATTAACATCATGTTGTGGTGTTTAAAGAGTGGCTACAAAGAAGATGGAGACTCCCTTTGGCAAGGAGTCCCATGGAAAAGATGAAAGGTGGTGGGTACCAGTTACCCCTGGGGATATTCCAACGGGACTTGAGAGGAAATCTTTTCACAACAGGAGCAATCAGCTGAAGGAATAAACTTCCCAGGAAACTGTTGGATTCACCAACACTGGATACTTGTGAAACACAGCTGTAGAGGGTCCTGGACCATGTTGTCTAGATTGTGCTTTTTCCAGGAAATGCTGGGCCAAGTGACCCTTGAGGTCTCTTCCAGCCTGGTGTTCTGTGAACTGTAGTCCCAGGGTGGGCTGACACGAGCAGTGGCTATTTCTGTTGTTGTATGGAGCAAGACCATGTGAGTGGGAGGAGTGCGAAGACTGGAAGTACAAGGTAGAATAACAGAGTAATTTCTGTAAGCAGAAAACTACCTCTCTATGTATATTGAAAAGTCAGTTCAGTGCTGTTATAAAAATAACTATATGTAATACTGACTATATATGGAAACTCTTGAAAACTGTTCACATTTAAGCACTGGCTTTCACTCTCTCTCAGATGTATAACAGCAGTAGAAATCTGGACAGAAAAGACTTAACCAACAGTTTTTCCTAGGTACTATTTAAGATCTGACTAGGATATGAGTTCTTAATTATGAAATCTTTTTTTTTTGGTTATATGCTTACTGTGCCTGAAGTATGAACATGGGTCACGACGCAGTAATGAGAGAGAACTACCCTGGAAATATGTTGACATGGAGGATAAATGAAGTCATTGTGAACTATGTGCCCATCTTCTGAAAGGAACAAGAATGCCTTATATTTGTCATAATCTCTATTTAGGGATTTTAAAGAATTTTAGTATTACCCATAAGCTAGACCTGTAAACTCTAGATTATTATCTTGATTTTTTACTTCAGAACATCATCATTCTGATTTTATTTCTACCATGAGAATGATGAGTATTTGTAATACAATGAATAGTAGAATTCATTTCCTGGTTCCAAATTCTGTATTTTAACTCAGATACTTTAATATCTTGATTAAGATTTGCTTGTGAATAGTTATACCAGCTTTCTGCATCAGAAATAGTAAACATTAATTTTATAATATAAATTAAAACAAGTATTAAGCCAGTATGTAAACTGAGGAAATCACTGTTAAACATCAGCCCTGTTGCTGAGTCTGTGCAGTTTCATAATATTAAATATGGATGAAGGAAAAATGTTACAGTTCTGAATGTTCTCAAGACTAATGTATTCAGTTTTTGACAATTTTTTTTTTTATTTAGAACATGATAATATATTTCTTTGTCACTGTTAATGAAGATATTTTAGCATGGCAGAAATAGTTGTGTTAAATATCTTGACTAAGTCACAGTGAAAGAAGAAAATAAATGTAAAAGGTCCTGCATGTCTTAAACTGTGTTGAAGCTTCTGTGAAGCAACTGTGAGAATTTCACTGGAAATATGTTAGCTTTCAGAGAACTTCAATGCCTGTTTTCTTTAGGCAAAGTAACTTTCAGAATTGAATGTATGGGCTCTCAAGTTACCTGTGTTCCTCTTCTCAGTCATGGGAGGTTTGAGACGTAAGTTACATTTAGCTGATATGGGATAGAAAGAATCTATTGCTGTGTTTTAAAAAAGAGGAAAATGCATATGGATTACTTAGTTTTTATATGACGATTTTCTGTGATACTGAACTGTTAGATCCCCAGAAACTTTCAATTCTAGCTTTAGTGTAATTAGATTTATTTTTCTAACATTACTTCAGCAGAGATGTTTGTGTGTGCCAGTTTGGCTTCAAATTTGAATTCCTAATACTGCCTTTTAGTGTTGGAATTGCCTACCAGTGTCTTGAAATTTAATCCTTTAGTTATTTATCTATAATAATAGGATAACTTAATTTAACACTGACACTTATTCGGAGAAAAAAATATAATCTTAACATGGTGATGTAGTTAGCATTTACAATAAATACTTGCCTGGCTATATTATTTTTTTTAAAAAAGGAGGGTGGGGGGACAAAACCCCAAAGTGTGAATCAGTTTTTAACTGAACATTCAGTAAGCCAGCCACATAGAGCTCCATTATTTTGGTAAATTGTATCACTGTCTCTGTTCATGTGTTCTTACAGATGACTGTGGCAGTACAGATGTTGATGGTAGCACACTGCTGTATTCATCTGAAGGAAGGGGAGGATATGTCTGCAAGGTTCAGTAGAATAAAATATTTATTAAACTATTAAGTATCAAAAAATATTTATTGGAGCTCAAATATGAAACCAAGGCTCTTTTCACTCCTTCTTCCTCTTCATAATTAAGTGTCAGTGTTTAGAAGTCATCCTGTATTGTAGGAACTGTACATTTCTTAGTGAATTTGGAAAAATAGTTTACACTTAATATTATTTCTGTGTAGAAGTATGTTTTGGCTGACTTTGTCATCAAATCCATAGAAGTTGGGATCCTAAAACGGATTTTTTAAGTGCTTACTAAATTCATGGTTCTCTGGGATCGCTATCAGGTGTAGAAACACCCAGAGTTTTCCGGTGTGTTTAGTTTACTGAGTTAGTGCTTATGAAATGAGCAACTCCTCAGCTGTTAAGTCCCACTTTATATGCAAGGTAAGTGAATGTGTATCATTGAGGGCTTTTCAGTCTCATCACTTCCTGACTTTGAGAGTAGTTCCTTCTGTTTGGCCTGCATATGATATTCGGGGTGGTATTTTAACTTGTTAAACCAATCTGATTTCATGGCTGCAAAATAACTGCCAGGTTTTTAAGCTTTGTACTAGCAATTGGGACTTTGTACTTCTATATGTTTATCTTTAATGCAAAGAATCTTTTGAATTAAACTTGATAGCATAGTAAATTTGTGTTGTAAGCTTTCTATTTGCTGCTGTATTTCCTAATCTTAAGAAGGGCATATTTATTTTTTGCGTATTTTTCATGTAACTCACTTCTCAGAAACTTCCTGTGTTTCCCTCAGCATACATCAGCACTGTGCTGGTGTAGAGCAGAAGGTCCAGCGTGCCCTGAGTGTTGGGGGCTCATGGGGCTTAGTGGTGTGTGCTGCTCTTGTACTCTCCTCTCCCTTTGCATCTGGATGCATTTCTAGGTGATGGTGTTCTGGTGGGAGTAGACAAACTTCAAAAGTCTGCTGGAAGGATTTGGGTATTACCCTCTGCTGGCTCTTACTCTTACCGGGCATTGTGTCTTGCATGTTGCAGCGCATCATGTTAATTGCAGTCTTGTCACAGGCATTTTCAATGAATAAGTGTAGTGTAGTTTGGTCATTCTGCTTCTTTCAAGATGGTGAGAGTGGGTTTTTTGTTTTGTTTTGGAGGTTGATTGGTTTTGTATTTGTTTTTGTTTGTTTGTTTTTGTAGGCTGCGTTTTTGGCTGTTACCTGAAATATTAATAGCAAAACCAAGGTGCATGGAAGGTGGGGACATGTTGTAGTCAGCTGTTCCTAAAGCTCTTCTTGTCAGACCTTTTACACTTATTCTAAATTCCTCTTAACCTGCTGTGTTCAATAAAACTTTCCAGTAGCTAAAAAACAAATTGCAGGAAAAGTTTCCTTCCCTGTTTTTTGTTTGGAACACTTGCCAGCATTTTGTTTATTCCCCAGAGTCACCTAAACCCTCTCTACAAATATTTGTGCACATGGTGACATGGTGAGTCCAGCATGTATTTAACTTCAGTGGCATTGCTTATGCAGAAGTGTATGCAGGATTAAGGCCCATCTGACTTTGTGACCCCTTGCGGAGGTGAAGAAATCTTAAAAGTTTTCAAAGCATACAGCAGCCTCTGTGATATATGAAACTGTTCTTAACACATCTTAATTGATATTTCAAGTTGATGTTGTTCAAAGTAGTTGGTAGGCCTGCTGGAAGCTCTTCAGTGTTTTCTGTGTTGTGTGAATATAAATGTAACAATGATGAAAAGGACATGGGCATAGGTTTATAATGCATTACGACAAGTTTGCTTTTAATGGTATATACCATTTGAGATGAAAAATAGTTTATTTGGCTTAGGGGTTGGTTGGGTTATTTATGTACTGGATTATTCATCCAAAAGTTAAAGCTATTTGTTAGTCAAAACTAGGCAATTGTCATAGCAATGACAGTAGCTGTTAATACTTTTCAGTTGTGAACCTCAGAACATACACTACTTTTAATTTAACCTTTTTTATTGCAAGATGAGTGTTTACTGAAATGAGGCTGAATCCATTAATAAATATAGAATACTCCTTCTCCAACTTTCTACTGCTGTTTTTACTAGGATTATGTAGGGTATTTTGAAGTGAAAATTAACATCGGTGATGGAAAAGGACCCTTAGGAGGTTTTCTAGGTAGATCTGCTCAAAAGCCGTATTTTCCTAAAAGTATGCTTATTCCTAAAATGTCAGTAGGAAGAAGTTGTGTAAAATTAAATTATTCTTCTTTTTCTGGGTAGCACACACTTGCCTGCTCAGCTCATTTTAATGACACTGTTGCATTTTTTTCATTTGAGCACTTAAAAAGAGAATTCAAACTAAAACAAAGCAAATGTCTTTGGTGCAAGCAGGCTTTTTCCCCCCTCTCTTTTCTCTTGGCTCTGATCTGCCTCTGTTTTTGATTCTACTCTTGATCAACCACATCCACAATGTTGCCATCACGTTGTTTGCTTAACCTCTGCAAAAGTGCTTCCAGTCTTCCTTGCCTTGCATGTCGAACAAGGTTGGAGTATTCCCAATCCACCACTCCAGACATATACACGTAGTATGTTGTTATCTACCTGCATCTATAAGCTTTTTCAAACAGCCAAAGAAACCACCAACTCCCCTCACCTTAACTAATCCTTTTATGAAAACACCTACAATGAATCTGTGCTGGCTTCAGAAGTTTCATGCTTTAAAAACTTGAGTCTACCTTATGGACCTCTTCACACTTTCCTGATCCATCTGTTCATCTAGCACAGCTTCTTCTCTATCCCTTCACACAATCTTAGGCTGTTGAGATGCAAGACGCCTTTGCAGATCCTTTAATTGGTAGTAGTCTTTATTTTTACTTCTCTACTTTTCGTATTTCTTGAAAAACAAAACAGCGCCCCCCCAACAAAAAAAAAAGAAAAAGGGACGACCTGAAAAAAAACCCCACCCCAAAAGCTCCTGCTTTCTTTCTCCTTTCCTTGCTGGCATTGTTATTTCAAAGGATGGTTCAAATTACATGCCATTATAATGTTTTTATGCAACCATTCTTTTTTTCCTTAACTGTGAAATCTTGTTTGGGTACAGCTTGTGTCTAAAGGCTGTTATTTATGGAGCACTGTGGCTGTACATCGTGATGTACAGTCAGTAATGTGTTGATCCGGTAGTCTACAGACTAAAGCTACTACTTTATGCAGTATAGCCTATTATAAAACAGAAAACCTTCAAGTGGGGAGTGGCTAGTGCTGATGAAATGCTTTGTGGAACAGGTGGGACTTCAAAGTTTTTAGTTTGAAGGAAGGTTGCTTATGCAATTGTTCCATCTGTCCATCCATCTGTCCATTAGCCTGTCCTCCCACCCTGCCAGTAACTTCTGAACTGCTTGTCCAACTCCTAGTCGATTTTGGCAGAGGGATCATGTTCTCCAGCCCTGTTGCATGCATATAGAGGTCTGACAGGAACAGGCAGATGGTCAGAGGAGACTGGGCAAGAAATGGGGAACCCCAGTCTGTGTGACTGTGGCTGGCCTGTAGTAATAGCCACAATGTCATTTGCTGCATTTGCTAGGCCAGTGTGCACAGGGAAGGTCAGAGGGAAAGTGGGAGCTATGATGCTGCTGCAGTAGGTTATTGCATGGACATGATGGGAAGGAAGTCACGGGGGTGATGATTTGGGGATCTTATTCTAGGTGAGAAGCAAGTGTATTCTCATGGATGGTCGTGGGACCCAGAGTTACTGTGGGAGACCTGTTTGATGGTCTAACTTAGGTTTTTAAAGAATTTCCTGTCTTTAAGGGAATTGGGGAGGAGCTGCTCAGCTTAGACCTGTCATCAAGAGCAAGGAGGAATAGATGGCATAGAAAACATCATCTGATGTACGTGGGTAAGAGGCATATCCTACGAGGCAGTGACAGAAATATGAACTTGATGAAGGAAGAAGACTGGCAGCCAGCCAGGAGGAACTTCAAACATGGAACCTCATATATAGAAATGAGGGGGATTAGAGAGAAAAGAAGTGCTGTAGCACAGCAAATCAAATTGAAATAATTGAAATATTTCTTGAAAAAATTGGAGGGCTCAATTTTTTTTTCAGCTTAAGATTTAAAGAAATCTGTAGCTTCAGCACAACAAATGTGTTGCTTGACTCTGTTTAAAATCTTTACTACTGGTATAAATAAAAACAGATTTCAGTATGAAGGTGACAGTGTGGGATGCCCACAATAATAGTAACAAAACAGTATTTTCAGAAGGTGAACCGTGACTCTGCTTTTCCCAAGCAAATAGCTATTCCTGTCATTTGGAGATCATTAAATCTGTTTCAGTAAATTCTATACACATTGACATTTTAGTTGCCTAAAGCTCTGTGAGTGAAAAACATATCTGAAAAAAAAAATAAGGCATGGCCTTCCGTCTGTTAACCTAGTTGTTTTTCAGTTGCTTCTGCTGACTCAATAATATTATGTGATGTAACTCACAGAAAAAAAAATCCATGCATATTTGTAATTAATGTATTTGAAATTTAAGATTGTTTTAACTATAAATTTGGATGCTTGGAGATGTTTGTTTGGATTTTTTTTCCTTCTCAGATAAATCATATTTGTTTATATAAATCCCTGTAAAATACAGTGACTAAAATTGTATTGCAAATAATATGTATGGATGAGGGGAGGTAGGAAGATATTTGTGTGAAGGTCAAAGTCTGCTTGCCTTTGATCATACAAACTACTGAACAGCCCTGGGAGGCTTGGAGGCCTATTCTGTATTTTTCCATACCAGTAAAATGGGTGACCTTTTGTTTGACTGTTCCATTTATAGTCACTTAAAATAACATTTGAGCTATTGTTGGCTATTTCACTGAGAATGGAAGGCAGATCAAGCTTGTTATCTTGCTGCTCTTCAAAGAAATTAACCAAGAGGAGGTATGGCCTTAAAAAATTATTCTACATACAGCGATAATGCTAGTGAGAAGAGCTTGTTCAGTTTTTGAAAAAATAAATAAAGAGTTTACACTAGTAAGTTTACTTTCCCACTTTAAAATCAATGGGCAATTAAAAAAACCCTAGTTCTTACGTATTTTTAATAGCTCAGATTTTAAAAGAATTTATTAATAACAGTTTTAACTTTCACTTTGTGATTATCAAAGTATTTTGGAATTTTTCTTGCTCACTTTCTGATATTTTGCTGATGTTTTTAATGTCTTTGTAACTTATGAGGTGCAGAAATAGTTACAATATATCGGTTTCTGCCAACTTGCCTAAATTGCCAGTCCCATGTGCTTTTAGCGATCCAAAACCATTCAGAACCCCAAATTTGGGTAATAACTTTTAGTATTGCATATACCAGGTTGACGGTGTAGGGCATGGAAAGCAATGTAATGAATGCATGAATGTAATGCATGAAAATGAGAAGGGGTTTTACACTGTTGAATCTCAAAGGTAAGGGCTGGATGATGGGACTGCCGGCCGAATTTGTGCTTCTGGAAGTTGCTGTGCAGATGAATGACCTGACTACTTCCACTGTCTACAACCTGTTGTGAATGGAGCTAATGCTTAGAAAGGAAAATAATGTACGTTTCCTACCCTTAAAGCTGGTTTTGCATACAGTGCTGAGAATGAAATACTGGAAGCTGGGTTGCAGTAGTGAAAAGGAAGCGGGGATGAAAGCGAGACTATTCTGTTGGGCATGTTTACAGATTTTTCATCTGCTGTGGAGCCCTGACATTGAGAGAGCCACGTGCTGGGTATCTGGAGGACTGTGTGCATTATTCTGGGCCATGTGGTTGAGAAGGGTCTGGTACAAGGCTGTGGTGAGAAGTTGCTCCTGTGGCTCCCACTGGCCTGGAGTGGTCCTGCTTGAGCAGCAGGTGAACATTATACCATAGTAAAATGTATAATGCCATGCTGCCCAATTATGGCATTATACTGTGGATAGCAGTCCTTGTGCTGTGTTGCTAATATTTGAGAGGATATGTTGTGCTAAAGATTTAAATTGGGGAGCTGCAGATTCAGTTTGATGTTTAAAGTGTGGGATTTGCCAGCTCGGTATGTAGCATATATATTTGTGCAATGTTAATTTACATTTTTTAAATTATTTCATGGCTCAATTCATATCTCTTGGGATGAAAAGCCAGTCTACCTGTGAAGCTGAAATAACTGGATATTATTTCAGGTACAGTAATAGATGAAGAGTAAAGTGAATATTTAGGATCAATTACATTTGTGAGATGCATATTAAATTCTTTTGTAACTTCCTTTTCCTTGTCTAATAGACTTTGCCATTTTATTGAGGAACTGCAGGACAGATGAAATTACATATGGCTGGCTGTGGTGGTGAATTTCTTTGCTGTAAATCAGAAATAATTTTGAACGCGATGTGAATTGCTTAATGTCTGCAAAGGCCTGGATGTTACATAGAACAGATATTTGGCATCATACCACAGAAGTGGCATCATAGTGTGCTTTAACCTGAAGTTTGAATGTGGAAGGAAAATAATGAAAGATGAGATTGTTTTCAACATTTGATAACCCTGCTTTTGTCAAGGTACATGCTGCAAAAGCAAAAACTCAAGGATGTTACTGCAGTGTAGTGTGGGCTCACACTGAGATTCTGTAGGGTCACTGGTAGAACAGCAAATTATGCTGAGCACCTAAGTGTCTGTAAGCTAGATAATGTCCTGTGATATGTGCTTTAAGATTGACTTTATGAGTACAAAAATGTAGAAAAGACACCGTTAATGTTCTAGAGCTAATAACTTGTTTGTTACAAAAATCAGATTATTTTAAATTAAAAAATTCCTTAATGGAATGTTTAAGTAACAAATAATATGATGATAAGAGCTTACTTTCTCCTGATTGTTTTTGTTTGTTTGTTTGCTTGGTTTTTGTTGTTTTTTAAATATGCCTTGAAAATACTTTAGCTGAAGAGAAATTGTCCAAAAGGTATATGGATTACTGGAACATGAAGAAGTGCTTTTAAAGTGTACATACTGTACACACTCTACTGTACTGTTTTTAAATATGCACATACTGAAATACTTCAATTTGATAAGGCTTTTTCCATTTTCTTTGATTAAATGAGGACAAGTAGACATCTCTTTTGAATATTGTTCCTTAACAATAGAAAATAAAGTAATGGATGTTGTGTTTATCGTTTCTAATAAAATTCAAGATGATTTCTGATAATTCCAACTGAAGAAAACAATGCTGCCATTTAATTAGAAGCAAAACCAAAACCCGGGGAAGAGGAGAACCAGCTCAAGTGAATCTAAAAAAAAAAAAAAGATGAAAGCAGGAGTTGATCAATTGCACTGCAGTACCCAAGAGAAGTGTAATGCTTCTGAAGGAGAAACATGTAAGTTTCCAAATTGATTTCAAGTTAAGATGTCAGTTTTGAGGGGGGCAGAAAACCCTGCATGTGCCAGTGCTAGCTATTTATGGTACAGCTGTGACTAGAATGCTAAAAAAAGGTGGAATATAAGTCAAGGTAGCAACTGGACTAAATTCCAGGTGAGTAAATTCTACGGCACAGCCATTGACTAAGGCTTACCTTGGTTCATTACTCTGCTCCTAAAATAGTGTGAATCCAGCACACCTGAATTAAAATCTAAACAAAATCTAAACTGTGAAACATACATCCTTATGACCCTTTCCTTTCACAACAGAAGAATTATATGAAAACAGGAATTTTTCCTTTGGTAATGAGAAACAGATTTAGTTTAAATGTTGGGTATTTAAGGGTTACTTACCTGCATTTGTTCTATGATGAAAGCTGTAGATTTTCTATCAGCATTTTTGGGAGTCTGTGTCTCCAAAATAGTAGTCTGAGCTTTTTGTTTAAAAGCCTAGAATTGTGGGATATAATACACTGCCCCTGTTCCTTCAAGGAGTTTAGGTAATAAAGGATTGTGTAATATGATATAAATGACCAATTCTTTAAAGTTATTAAGTGGAGTAAGTGAAATATATTTAATTTGGAAAGAGTGGGAAAAAAAACCCCAAAACTGTGCTGTATAAGGAGCTGTGCTGAGCATGACCTGAAAAATATTGTTTGGGTTCCGTGAATGGACTTAATTGATTGTCTTGTTTGCGTGTCTTCCTTTAAGAGATGTGTGAAACAAGGTGGAGAAATACAAACTGGAGCAAACCTTGAGAAATCAGAAATCTGTAGAGTACTTTATGCTTCTTGGTATAAACTGAACATTCTGGGCTGTATCTGAAGTTGCTATGTGGTTTTCACCTTTGCTGCTTGGCTCGGATCAGGGTGGTTCCTTTATTCCTGACTGTTCATATGCTGTTGCTTATACGGTTTTAAGGTAAAAAAGTGGTCAGTATTTTCTTTGGCACTTGTTTGTAATGATAGTTTTAGTTAAACAGTATAATAATTAAGTAGCCCTTTTGCAAAATAACATAAATTTCCCCAATTATCTGGTAATGCTATTAACTGTCCTTCTATTGTAAGTATTTCTTGTAGCAGAGGCACAGCTTAATGGAATTCAGAGCTGAAGGATGTGAACAGCAATAGTTTTCACCTGTTCTGCTTGTACTAGAAAGTAGAGGTTAAGTGGAAATTAGTTTTGCTGGTGCCTATACTGAGAAGACATTTCAGATAGATTTTGCAGCTTTGTCAGTGACATGAGATGTTGTAAGCACTCCTCAGTGTCCCTGCTCCTATCTCTGTACACAGGGAGTTGTTTGGAACTCTGTAATTTTCTCCTTTTTGCTAGGGAGTTCTTGATGTTCAGCATTTAAGAATACTGAATAGAAACCAAACCTAAAAAGTCTTCCTAGGTTGTAGACTGCTTTTAAGATAGAATACTGAGGTGTGCTGAGCTCTTTTATTCAGTGATAATTGTCATTCCTCCCTAAAATTCCAGTAATGTCCTTCACTGTTTTGTTCATTTGTATTGAAGAAATTAAAGGTATTCAACTGCGTAATTTATTTGTTCTTCTAACTGGGACACAAAACTCCAATTTCAATAGTATTTTTCTCTTGAAAACTAAAGGCCTGGTAGTATTTAAGTCATAATTACATAAACTTTACATTTCTGGCTTTGCAGTTCAGTTGTACTCATGTAAAAATAAAGAACATAAAAAGCAAAGCAATAATTGATGAATGAGGTGATAGGACATGGAAGTACCAAGAGGGGAAGCATTGAAGCATTGCTTGTGAGACTGGAGGAGGAGGGGGAAGTGTGTTGCTGTAGTACATCTATAAACACATTTTAAAACATTGTAATTCAGAAATAGCAGGCTAACTTGGTTTTTCAGCAGTGGGAAATAGACCTTTAATGAGATCTGCTCTTCTGCTCTGTTTTACAGGCAGCCTCATCTCCTCAGTTCTTGGGTTATCCAGTGTGGGTTATTCTGTTTGGTAGGCTTCTACAGTTCTAAAATTTTCTACAGTTTTGATATTTTTTTTGCAAATGTTGCAGGAGATGAGAGAGAGAAAGGAAAAAAAATTCTGGTTGGGAAAAAATCCTGGTGAAATAGCAAGATTTAACTTCTGTGGTTTTTTTACTCTTTAAGAACTTCATGTTTAGATGTGTGCTGTAACAAATAGAAATGGAAAAAAAGTCTTAGTCTGCATTTCATTTAGGTTCATTTTCAGTAGATGAAAAAAGTGTAAACACAATTCAGTCCATTTCTGTTTCTCTGGAGTTTCAAGCCCTGTGTAACCCTGAAATGAAGCCTACCTCTTTTAATTTTTTCCTTAAATAGAATTAGATGCCTATATAGTCCACTTGTATGATAGAGAAAAACTGTGCATATGGTTTATTAACATAAGATGATCTTAAGAGGAGTCTTTAGTATGTTAGGTGGGGTTTTAATCTTGGTTTTTTCTTTCTCTGCCCACTTTTCTTCCTCAAACAGGCTTTTGAAGCTCTTTAGTTGAAGTATTAAGAAAACATCTTTTGAAAATTACACTGAAATGTCTTATCAATTGAACAAAAGAAAAAAAAAAGTACTCAAACTAATTAGCTAATTGTCTTTTATTCTGGCTGAGGTTCTAACAGTTACCTTTAGATATTTTCAATACACAGTCACATTTTGAAGAATAAAAGAACTCTAGCCTTGGTATTTTTATTGAAAGATGTGTCTGTGATAGCTTATCCATAATGGTGACAGTAATAAAATGAAATACTAAACTAGAACTATTCCCCTAAGTCTTATTTCCTGTCAAATATCCCAGAAAACATAGAATAATGCAAGGTGTCCACCCCAACTTAACTGGTTTTAAGCTGGTGCTGAAATTCTTGTTTCAGATGAGACAATAATGCATTGATTAGGTACTCTGAAAGAAGGGAACATACAAGAAATCATTCATCTCTAGACGACTGATACCTGTATGTAAAGTTTACACTATTTGCTGGGCTCTGCAGGTAGGTAGGAGGTGTAGGAAGTTCTGCTTTGTTAGTCATCTTCTGCATATGGGAGCTCTACTGTCGTTCTGCTGCACTTCCCAGTGGCTAACATCTTAATATATGGTGGAATTAATGAGATTAGCATCAGCAGGTTTTAAAGCTTATTTGATTTTTGTAAAGGTATATGTCATAAGTGGAAATCATACCCGTATGAACTTGTGCTTTCTATTACTTGCCTGAGAATGAAAATCCACTGTTACTGCCTATAGCGTTTATTTTACAGCAGAAGATCATATGATAGTGTCTTCAATATTAGTCTTTTATCTATGTTTTCTGTAACTGGGTCTGTATAGTACTTGTTCATGCTGCATATTTATGGTATATACACGATGTAGTAAAGAAAATATATTATTTAGGATCAGTTCTTTTTACAAGGCATTTTATTTCGTGGTGAGTGTAGAATTCTGTTTTTAATCATGTTCGTATGGTAATCAATGGAAAGAAATTGAAGGAGATCAAAAAATACTGAGACTGGTAGTCCCATATTGTTCTATGCTTTTGTATCAGGTAAAGAAATGCTTTCAAAGCAGAAATAAATGTCATTTCCTTCTCAGGAAGACTTCCATATTAGAACAATTTAATTGTAACCCTTAATGAGTGTTGAGATTAATGAATCAAGTAATCTGCACTTCTTAAACTCTACTGAAAACACCCTATTCAGTTTCTATTCCAGTTCAATTTAAACTGATGAAATTACACTTAATAACTATTAGATCAGTTTTACAGTAGTGTATTTCAAAAGACTAATGTCAAAAGGTAGTAGGTTGTTTCCGATGTTACAAATGTGGAAAAAAAAGAAAAAGGCAAATGAATTATTTGAAGGCATAAGCAGATAGTGGATGTTCTGTTTCTGCTAGTAAACTTAAATAAGAATTTCACAGCATTAAAAGTTGCTCATTTTTGAAGCAATTGAAAGGAAGAGAGGGAATTATTAGAATCATAAAATATCCTGAGTTGAAAGGGACCCACAAGGATTGTGGAGTCCAGTTTCTGGCCCTGCACAGGACACCTCGAAAATCCCACCATGTTCCTGAGAGCATTGTCCAAACACTTCCCAAGCTCTGTCAGACTTGGTGCTGCAACCAGCCTGTTCCAGTGCCCAAACACCCTCTGGGTGATGAATCATTTCCTGATACCTAATCTTAATCTCCCCAACACAGGATTGCCCCCATCCCAGCTGCAGAACCTGGCACTTGCCCTTGTTAAACCTCATAGGGTTGGTGGTTGCCCAGCCTTCTGATTTGTGCAGGTCTTTCTGCTGGGTCTCTCTGCCTTCAGAAGTCAACAGCTCCTCTCAGTTGTGTATGATGGGCAAACTCACTTTGTATTCTTTGAATACAAGTGCACTAAGAGGGCTATTTTCCCTTCTCTCCCTGCCCTCTTCAGCTCCCACAGTTCAAATTTGTTGTTATAGCTGGATTGCTACACTTAAACAGCACTGTGGTAAAATGAGAATAATCATTCCTGACTAAATGAAGTCATAAGAAAACAGATAAGTTGTTACTACAGCTATAAATTAATAATTTTTGAAATTTCTGGGTTCCTGTGTTCTTGAAGACAGGTAGCAGTTAGTTGTGTTTTCAGTATTCAGTGAAAGCAGTCTGAAGACATGGTAGAATGGAATGCTTTAATTGTTCTGCACTTCATGTGAGCTATTGTGGGTGAAAAATCCTTTAGCCCTGTATTAGTTTCTCTGGTATCACAACCTTTTCTGTTTACAAGTACCCACTTTAGGTTCTTCAAATAAGGTACATGCTTTGTGGCATTTCAGTAATGAATGTGACATTTTTAGAAAAAAAATTTTGTGAACATATGGCTGATTTATAACTCAGTCATTTTCAATTAACTGTTGTGACTTTTGGTTAGCTAAGGCAGTTTGCTTTTTAGCTTGTTCTGTACTGTAGAGTGATAGTCTTTTTACCACTAAGTAAGGCTAATAGGTTTTAAGACCTTGAGTAACAACTGTAATGAACTGCCTTAGTCTGCCACAAATCAGTTTATGATCCATCCATAAATTTGTGTGTAAGGATGATAACATCATGGTTGAGCTGAACTAGGTTTTACTTGCAAACCTGTATCTGGTAGATTATTCTTGTATTAAATTACTCTTCTTGTTACAACTGTCTTGTTGTCAATGTGGCACGATAATACGCTCCTTTTAGTTTCTGGGGTATTTAGTTAAACAAACATTGTTTTGTCAAAATGTACAAAACAGGGCTGTACTGAAATCTACGTCTGAGAAAGCGATTGTCTCGCTCGAAGACAGTGAGAACAATACTGTGTTTGGGGGCTGTGTCTCTATAGGGACAGTCTTTGGGAAAATATTAATTCCTTCTTGTAGCAATCTAATGCTACACTCGTTATTACCTCCTGGCTGTTGACAGAAACCACATGCTGGATTTGGTAGAGCTGTGGTCAATCAAGTGTAACTTTTTTACTGTTCTTGAAAGATTGGATCTTAGTGAAGCTACATTTTTTAGGCAGATGACAATACTCTATATAGACTCCTACTATGTCATCAGAGCCACAAATATCTGAAATACCTATGGTCTGCAGGTCTTACTAGTGTTAATGATTTACTTTTGGTTTAAAGAAATAAGGAGCATCTAAAGATATGTAACCTCCATCCCTTCTTTTAAAGAAGCAGATCCCAGGTTAATGAAAAATGCATAATACTTTTTTTGAAGACACTGCCTCTATTCTTTTTTAGCAGGGAGGGGTTTATAGAAGAAGGATTTGGTAACCTAGATGTGTTGATACCTACTCTGATTCCATATTTAGCAGATGTTTTTAGTGTCAAAAATTAGGGTTTTTACTTTCTTCATTTAGAATCTGCATGGATATCTGTCTGGAAACTTTTTGTCTTGTGTAAAGCATAAGGTGGATCTCAAGGGAAGTAGAAGAATCAGTACAAGGAGAAAATAGAGGAGAGAGTGATGGTATCTTTCCCTGCTCATTAATTGGAAAGTGGGTAATAAATAGGCATTTGGCTTTTTTTTTTATTTTTTAATACATTTGGAAGTACTAATGTTAATCTTTGCTTAGGCTGTGAGTCTTAGCCTGGCTATTCACTGTGTGATTTACTGTGTTTATAGTGGTTTTGTTTTAAATGGGAAAATTTGGGAAAGTTTGTTCTTATCTCTCCCAAATGTTTGAATGATTAAGTGTGATAGCAAGTTATTTTCCATTTTGTAATGGTGAATAGTGTATTTGCCTTAAAAAATCCTCAAGGAATTCTTGATAAGGAATTCCCTGACTCAAGTGGTTTGACTCTTAAATGAGTTTTTGGCATACTGCATTTATGACTTGGACAAAAGCTATGTGTTTTGGACAGATTCATAAACTATGGGCAGATGATCATGTGAAGAGGTTTTTACTGTTGCCCTACCTGCTCTTGCATGATTTTGTATTGGGACCATGGTGCACTAAAACAGTTTTTTGGACACTATTCTTTCTGTCAGCATCTAGCAGATGCCATAAATAGATCACATTTTTTTGAACACTGTGGGGGAATTTGAGGCTCCTGAAAACCTCAGGAACTCTGAGAAAGAGAACATTTTTACAGTTCATTATAGTGAAGTAAATCATCATGATGAAAGAACTGTAAGCAGGTCAACAGCAATTGTTTCAATGCCAGTTATACTCAATTATGTACCTGGGGAAAGAACTGCAAATACTGTCTCTCTCTCCTGAGTTATGTTGTTTTATTTGATCAAATATTGAATGTTATAATAGGCATATGATACCTAAAAATTAACATGCTTGTGCTATGGCTTTTTTCTCCCCAAGTGTCTGTCTGTGAGGAAAAGCTGTTGAGCATTTCTTTGATATGTGGATGTAATTAGATAGCCTTTGAATTGTACCTTGTCAGTCTAATTGTAAAAGGTAAGTAGTGTAGGTATCAGTTTTGAAACAAGGTTTAAACACTTAAAATTAATTTTCTTAGGGCTTTGTTTTTTTTCTATTATGCCAGGGCTGGCTGTCCCTGTATGCTGAAATGGGAGAGAGATATTAGAAGGGACCTTGCAAGCAAAGAGTTTTCCCTGGTGTCTCATCTTGCCCAGCGTGCTGAGTAGGAGAGAGAACAGAATCCAGTCTTTCTTCTTGATTATAAGACGCCATCCTTTTTAATTTGAACAACTATTGCTTAGTATACTTGTATACTCTAAAGAAGTGGTAGGTATGGTTAGAGTTAAGCAAGCAATGCCAAGGCCAAAACCTGTTGTTCCTGTGGGAATGGAAATACGTAGTCTAGTCCTTTTCAGTAACTTCTCCTTGGAACATTCTCTCTTCATTGGGGTGCTAAGTAGTAACTTTTCCCCATCCTTTCTGCATCTCCACAGCAAACTAAGACTAAAATCCTATGGAGAACCTGAGTCAGTGATGCATTTTTATGTTTGGTTCTAAGTGTGATGATTTTCCGGCTTGTAGGTCTGAGATTTTGTTGCATTGTATCACTGTATTGTCCTAGTTACCCTCCACAGTGTTCTGTCCTGGCTTTTTAGACTTGACAGTTTTTTTCTGTAATACAAAGTAGAGGATGGGCAGGTAATAAATCACTTGCTATACAAATGAAACCACAAAATGAGCAGTAATCCACTGGTGAGGCAAACACGGGTAACCTAGAATGGCTTGAAGAGTAATTTCAGACTGTATGCAACTTCTTCAAGGGGAGTTAAAGTTCATCTTGTATCTCTGTTTCATTTCGTTGTCCCAAAGGAAGATGACACAGCTCATGTTGCTTTTTCCAATAAAAAAAACTGGTCTGGTAAAATAATTTAATTCCTGGGGCCTCTGATAGGGATTTTAAGTGAATAGTCTATTGCTTTAGTATTGTTAATGTTTTGGTGATGGGTCATGGAAACGATTTCAAAACAGAAGTTGCAGTTGCTGGTCTATCCCTTAAATTCTCAGACATTTTTGTATTTCTGTTTGCTAAAGTAAATGGTACATAACACAACAAATAGGTTAATTTAATGTAGCAAGTGTGGGGAATCAAGAAACAAAGTTAATTTTTTTTCTTTTAGAAAGCTATAAAGACATCTGAAAATTCAGGAAATGCTTCATGTTACATTGAAAGAGGGAACACACAATTCACATTTTGCAAAACAGGCATCTGAGCCAAGGTTAGCAATACAAAATTTAATTTAGGCACATCTGAAGGGACTGTGTATGGATAACAATATTTAAAAAATGCTAGCTGTCTTGAAGCGTGGGCAGGAGTGAAGGAATATCTCAGGGCTAAAGAAGATTGTGGCAAATTAAAATATAGGCATTAAACATGGGCATGATAGAAGAATCAAGGGACAATAAAATTTTGCACTCTTCTCTTGAATTACCACTTCCTGTTGTTGTAATACCCTGAGACACATCATGCACATAGTTTAAGATAACTCCAAAGGTGTCAAGGAATCACAGAGTAGCTGAGGCTGGAGGGCACCTCTGGAAAGCTGAACCGCCTCTCCAGCAGGGCCACAGTGGCAGATTGCCCAAGGAACGTGTTCTCATGGTGTTTGGATTATCTCTGAGGTGAGACACTGCAGCCTCTGGGAGCAGCCTGCCCAGTTCAGAGCCCTCTTCATGCCACAGGGCTGCCTTAGACAGACCTTCTTTGTGTCACTTCATGCCCACTTCTGCCTGTCCTTTCAGGGACGCCTCCAAGATGAATCTGGGTTTATCTTCTTCATACCCTCATGTCAGACACTGGAACACTGAGAAAATCCCTGTCTGGTCACCTGTCTGAAGTCCTTGACACCCTAGTGTAGGGTATTGGAAAGTGGCAGTACCACCCTGAACACTTGAGCATTCCTGGAGCTGCTGTTGCACCATCTCAAGCCGAGGGCTTGTGCAGTTGCAATTTTTACTGCCTCTCCGGTTTTTGATTCAAAAACTTTGACTATTTTGATTCTGAGAGCAATTAAAAGAAAATCTCATTATGATGTTTTGGATCTTTACTAAGTGAAGGTATCTTTAAAAGGGAAAGTTCAAGATATTTGTGTATATGAACACTTCACGAAGTCTCATAACTCTCTTCAAATAACCTTCAGAAGTTATCTGCATCTATACATCACTGAACTGGTTGGTATGCTTCATTTGGTTTTCAAATTTGAAGGAAAAGAAAATTTCTGTTCTACAACTTGCTATGAACGCTGCTAATTTTGCTTGGATTCTGCGAGTGCTTTGGATAGCTGAGAAGAATTTTTGAGTATTTTTTTTCTCCCTCAGCCTTGAGTGAAGTTCACAGATGTTGCTGGTGCAGTTATAAACAATGTTGCTCAGCAGTTCCTAATCTGATCAAACACAGTACAGTATCCTTTTCAGTCTCATGAGTGCATTGTTCAGCCTGCAGTCGGTTAATTATCTCTTAAGCAGTTCCTCTCTAATTCATTGGTAATCTTTTGCTTATTTTCCATTTCCATGGATTAATCTTCTGAATTAACAAAATGAAAAGAAGAACATGAGGATCTTACTGATTTGATCATGAAGATGGAAGTGAATGAGAGTCCATGACAGCAAACTCTTAGTGCTGGATTTTCATCTCAGACATGTGAGTTGCTAAAGATTCCAATCATGAACAACCCATGCTATTTTTTGTGAGATTGCCATGGTGATCAGGTGGGTTGTGAAACACAATAAATAAATACCTTTCCCCAATTTATGCGTTTAGAAGAAAAGGGGGATTTGGGAACTCCCATTAATCTGAAGCTGTCAGGGTTTTTCATGTCTTGCCGGTACCATTCTACTGCTGGTAAAACTGCAAGGGGAGGGAGCACAGCAGCCCCAGTGTTATTCTGACAGTGTGAAATTGGCTAACTCTTGGCTGCTCCTATTTGAACTTATGGAGTGTCCTTAGTTTGCAGGTGCTGATGAAGCTTTTCAAAGTAACTAGGAAACCTCTGTAGCCTTCTGCCAGTGTCTTGGTTTTTTTCTTTTATCACTGGACTTTATAGCCTTTGCTGGAATTCTGGGGTTTCTCAATGGCCATTTTTTTACCCGTTGACCTTCTTGGTCATTTCTTCTGTACCTCCAAAGTGCACACAAACCAAGTAGCATGAAGAAAACATGAGAAAAATGATTTACACTCATTTGAACATTTTTTATGATCTCTTCCCTTTGCTATAGCAGTTAGTCCAAGAACTCTTGGATTATGTTGTTATTGAAATTTGCTTGTAATTACTGAGGCTGACATGCAAGGCATAATGTCTATTTCTGGAAACTATGATGTATTTCAGGTGTCCATTATTAGTGTGGGGTAGTGCAATGGTCTGTTTATCAGTTGTTGCTGTTGGTAGAGAAAGAAGCAATTAATATTATTCTGACTTCAGCACTGGTTTAATCTGCTTGGATGTCCATTTGTTCATGCAATGCTCTGCTGTTTAATCCCTAAAGTAGAGTTTAAAGGTATATGGAACTGGATCATATGGAAGGGGATTGAATACAGTAAAAATACTTACTATAAATAGAAGCAGTGAATTAGACTTGAGAGGCTATGCTAGAGTTGCTGTGGGGAATAATATTATATCTGTCATAAAGTTCATTGTTATTGCTCTCTGTAGACAAGCTCAGCACGTGTGGTAGAAACATAAGCCTTTTAACTTTGGTTTGCTTTCTTAAAATGAGTGCTATCCAAGTTAACAAGACCTTAATGTCTTTCCTATGAATTTTATAGTTTGACCTGTAGAATTAATAATTACAGTACTGAAATCATTGAGGTGATTGATTATTATTATATGCTGGGTTTTAAAAGCATACATCATGCCAGGAAAGGACAATTTATAGTTAAAGAAGATAGTAGATTATTTGGATCCCTCAATTTTATATTTTTTTTCAGGATAAAGCTGTGTAGAGAAAAATAGGAGAGCTGAAGAATCTTCTATAAAAACTAAAAACTGCATGGAATGCAGCCTTAGTGCCAGTTTCCTTGTGTGCTCTGATGTGAATTGATTTGTCTATCAATTTGTAGTGGCCCAAGGAGATAGGAACTAAGAGATATCAGTGCAGTACAGATTGAAATTCAAATATAACTCAGGATTTTGCTGAAATCTGGATTAATGAAAAACCGTATTGCCAGTATTTAACTGTGAGGATGATCAAATATATTTTTCTTTTTTCCAAGGCTTACATTTCAAGTTTAAATTTAACTAAGCTGCTAAACAGGTTCCATGATCTATATTTAAGCAATATTTAACAGTTGAGGATGCAGGTCCCAAATACCATTCTTTAAATGGTTTCGTAGCATTTCCCTTTTCACAGGAACATAAAGGTAGTTCCAAAATTGAATCTGTAACTTTAAATTACATAATTCATGCAGAATTCTAAATTTTATTTGGAAAATGTGCAGTCACAAGTATTTCTTTTGCTTTCTCCATTTGCTGTAGAGATAGTCTTATGTGATCCCTACCACTCATGCTAATAACAGGGAGTGAGGTTAAGATGTGAAAGAAATAAGTATTGTGGATGAACATTGAATCACGTTTTCTTGGCAGGTATACAGATCCAATTGTCAGTGTTAATCCATGAAGCAGAATTGGTTACTGCTTTTTAGGGTCATGAAAGGCAACATAGCATCACCCAGAAATGAGTTTTGAAGGCTCTGGGGGGAGAATGTGCCGAGCCTCTACTTAGTACAAAAGAATATTAAGTGTTTCTTCTCGAGATGTAGTTTTGTTTTTCTTGAAACAGAAGAAAACACTATTAATGTAAAACATTTTAAAAAGCCCAGGAATCTGTGACAAAAGTGGATATAAGGGGTTAGGGTTTCTGGGGGATTATCCCAATACCAATTTTACTAATGAAACTTCAACTGCCTTCAGGTAATCCTGAAAATATCCTACCAAGTAAGTAACTGGCAGTCTTCAAGTTAAATTACATTCACATCTGTTTTAAGTCTGTATCAGTTTTCTGATCTAAGTTTTGTGGTAAAGAAATTGCACCCATGCAATACCTAATGAATTGCAGTACTTCAGAAGGGAGTGGTGCCCCCACCCCATATGTAGGATTTGAAACACTTTCCTTGAGTAATTGCCGTTCATTTCACAGCTCATTATCTTTCCTTTTTTTCTGTTGTTGGGCTTTTGTTTGGTTACAGTTCTCCTTTATTTCAGTCTTCCCTGTTGCATTGGAAACAACCAATCAGTTCTTGATTGCAGATCTCTCTTCTTTATTAAAACTAGCCGAAGTCTAGTATATCCATGATATTGCATGAACTGATCTTTTGATTTAATGTGCTTTATTTCATTTCACTAAATGAAACTTCTGAAGAAGCAGTACTTTGCAGGAAAGAACTGCTTGGGTAACTGAAGTGGTCTTATTGATAGGGCCTTAAACTTATGGATAGAAAACAGTTTAAGGAATTTACAAAAAAAACCCCACAAACAACCAAACCAAACAAACAAACAAACCCCCCCCCCAAAAAAAAAAAAAAAAAAACACCCCCCCCCCAAAAAAAAAAAAAAAAAAACACCCCCCCCCCAAAAAAAAAAAAAACCCGAAAAACCTCACAAACAAAAAAATCCAAACAAAAAGCCTAGGTCGTGGTTCAGCATTTTTGTAAGGTGTGGGGTTTTTTAGTTTTTGTTTTTTCAAGACCACTACCTACAATCCCTAGACTCCTTTTAATATTTTTAAAAAATTACAGTAAAGATCATGGCATATACATTTTAAGCAGTCTTTTGTTTATCTTGCAGCGCCAGTTTTATTTCTTACTGAAAGGAAGAGCGACACCAGTTCCACACTATATATATCATGCTGAATCTGTGCCTTTATGCTTGTCTCAGATCTCTGCTCTAAATGGAATGAAACCTCCATTAATATCATAGTTGTCAGCTTAAAATTTGTAAATTTGAGAACTGAATATTGTAACAGTACTCATAGTCTGTGCTATATACAGATCTGGAGATAAAAAGTGAGATTTATTGGTTTAGAATAGATGTTGATATATATACAGGAGTTTCTAAGCTTATTTTTAAAAAGCAATGTTTATTTAAAAAAGACACAAAAAGAATAAATTTAAACATCTGCTCTTGCTAGCTCTTCGGATGTTTTTGGGTTTGTTGGGTTGGGGTTTTTTTTTTAAGTACACAGGTCTGGAACTCTCTATAATTAAGGTTTCTGAAGCTTCCCCTTTGGATCCTACTTTTAAATTGCTTATAACTTTTGCCAAATGCGTCTGGGCTATTTTTTTTTCTTCCTTCCACCCTTTTTATACTGGATGACTGCCTCATGAGGCCTGATTATTTTACAGATTTTCATGTGGTTTGGTTATGACTCTTATTTAATTCAAGCCAGAACAGTTAATTGTTGAGAAAGAAGCTACTTCAGAAGTAAAAAAATCGAAGTTTTATTTTAAAGTGATGTTACAATATCTAATAAGGGATGTAAAAGTCATGATTGCACTCAAGATTTCACAAATTATGATAAAAAATTGTCCAGGTTTCATACACTTATAAAAATTTGAAAAAATTTCTATTAGAATGTCTTTATTGATGTTTGGAATTTAGAAGTTACTGAGATCCAAAGATGATAAACCTGAGGACACTAGGTAATTGATTTAACTTAATAGTGTGACTGAGCTTAAGGTACAGGGAAATGGTGTGGGAAGGGGAAGAAGAGATGGTATTTGAGGGCAAGGTAAAGATCAGTAATTGAGAAGGGGATACAAGAGACCAAAGTGGAGAGCAAAGGGAGTCTGCTCTAATGCCAGATTTTTGAGTTTCTTCTTCCTCTGCTGTGAGGCTTGGTGGCAAGTTATGTCTCTTATCCCTTTCTAGGGATCTGATCACGGAATCACTGAGTGGTTGAGGCTGGCAGGGGATTCCTCAGGTGATCCAGTCCAGCCCCCATGCTCCAGCAGAGACACCTGCAGGCAGTTGCTCAGATCCATGTCCAGGTGACCTTTGGGTATCCTCAAGGGGGGATGCTCAGCAACCTCTGTGGAGAAACCTGTGCTAGGGCTCAGTCACCTGCGCAGTGGTTTCCTGGTGTTCAGAGGGAACCTGTGTTTTTCACTTTTGAGGCGATTTCCTCTGGTCCTTCTGCTGGGCACTACTGAAAAACTTCTTGTGGAAGCTGAGATTCCAGTGGGAGCAATGTTTGAATGGCAGTGATAGGTCTGGGGCAGTCAGGGCTTCAGACTGGCTGTTGAACTGTCTATAGGCATTGTGCAGAATGAGTTCATCTGCTCCTCCAGTCCGTGCACACCACCTGGAGAACCTACACAGAGGTGTATGAATGTGTCCACATTGCTGAGACTGGCAAATTGTCAAAAATATTCCTGTGTTGAAATAGAATAAAAGAGAAAAAAAAGGGTGCCTGAGTCTTCTTAATTTGTGGCCTGTATTTGCTCATATGATTTAAAAAATCATATGACTGCATACCCACAATGAACAGGTGTTTAAAAAATGAAATATGGAATAGCTGATTACTAAATGGGCATTGCACATTTTGCAGAGTGAACAAAGTCAAAAAGAAAACAATCATTTGCAGTGTTTGAGCACTGATAGGAAAGGAAAGTTGTTTGCTTTCTCATAGGCTCTGAGTGTCTTGATCACTGTAGGGTATGAGCTCTCTGATTTTGTGTTCTGCTTGGAAAGGTGAGTAACTTGAGCGCATATAATGTTTAAAATGTGTTTTAGTGTTTAGTATCTTATTTTAGGTAGTTTAGTTTTTAGCATTTCATTTTTTGCTGCAGCATTTTACTTTTCTTGAAATTGGTTGTGGCCGTGAGTGTTGTACATGGTTGGAAAATCCTGCTTAAGCTATCAAGATGGGAACCCAGAGTAGAATGACAGAAGAATCTGTACAGGCTTTTTTGGTAGCATATGTTTTATGGGGTTTCAGTGTATCTCCATTCAGAAATAATTAAATTTATTGACGTGTTTGTTGTGTGCTAGAACTTCTTGAACTTAATTCCAGAAACTTCCTGGCCATGCAACTGGCTTATTTGTACTGACTTCCTTTGTTTATTAAAGAGTATAGTTAATTAGTTGGAGAGCAGAGATAAATTAATTTTTTTTAGATGATTTTCAGGAAATGTAGCTGCACTTTAATGTGGTAGTTTATTTCTTTTTTGTTTAACCTGAATGAGTGGAGGTCCCAATACAGGTATTTCATATGGTTAAATGAAGAAAAGATAATTGTCTACTTTTTTGAATGCTATAGGGTTTTTAAGAAAACAAAAAGCTATATTTATTTTCTCAGGATGATTCATAATCCTTCAGTGTATTTATGTCATCCTACAAGTCTTAAATATTGAACTTCACATAGGAATATTTTACTTCACGTTTTAGAATAATGTTGTCCTTTACATTAGGAAGGGAGGGATAATTACATTGTAGACATATATTCTTGTATGGTTTTGTGGGGATGATGATCAATTGTTATGATTTCCTTTTGCTTGTTCCCTCATCACTGTAACTTAATGACCTGTGTTTAGAATCTGTAGGCATTGAATTAAACAGCACAGAGTAATTAAATACTCAGATTTAAGTCCGTGACATGGCAAACATATTGGCAGCTGTTAAAAAAAACTAAGTGCATTTACTGCTTTTTAAAAGAGCTTCTGTCTTTCTCAGACTTTGTTCAAGCTAATCACTGTTGCATTGGAACAGAAGCAGTGAATTTTTCTTTTTGTTTGCACAACAGGTAAAACTTTTACCATTGTGATTGCTGTGCTGGGTAAAAAAGATTTGCCATGCTGCTCAACTGTTAGTGATACAGGACAGACTTAGTCACCTCTGTTAGATATGGAGTTGGAAGACAATCTTGAATTTGTAGTGTGAAACCTTAAAATGTTAACCTAGGCTAGGTTAAGAGGAAGTGTATGGGAATCCATGTATTCTAGGTAGCGTGATCTGTGAATGGTCTTTGCTGACATGAGGCTGGAATTATCATCTAGCAAGAGAAAACAGTGGCAGGATTCTGTAAAAGGTTTGTTGTCTTTGCTTGGAGTCATTGTTTGAAAGAGCATTAATAATTTGGCAACCTGGAATCCAGATGGCAAAGCTACTCCAGAGTGTCCCCTTGAGCCTGCTGTGATGGTGGCCTAAGGGGAGATGAGTTATTTTTTGGAGAGATAAAAAAAAAAAACAAACCACCTGCTCTTTATCTTTGTTGTGTAAAATCTTCTGGACTACAAAAAGAATTTAGTAGGTTTATTGCAAAGGTTTTTGAAAGAGTATCTAATATCAAAAAAGAAAGCTAAGTGTGTGGGGATTTCTTTAAAAAAAGTTGTATGTAAACAAAATAGATTTGTACAGAAACTTTTAAACTAGAATGAATTTTTGACCTTGGATTGGTAGAGATGATGGAAATAGGAATTTGTGATCAGCTGTGGATACTTGGATTTGCAAACAACTTTATCTGAATCAGGAGCAGCTAGAATTGAACATCTGGTTGTATCCTGACATGTTTAAGTATTGTCTCACAAATATTTGTGGACATTTTTTTTGTTAGTTTTGATTTTTATTCAGTGATGTTCTGTGAATGCAAAGCCTGTGGTGTACTTTGTAAGCTTCTCTAACAGTAAGGTTAACAAAAAAATCCATGCTCAAACACCATAAAAAAATAATATTAGGGTGTTTTAGTCTTTAAACACATAATGGGTTTGCCATGATAGAGACTGTTTCTTAGTGGTGAGGCCTCAGCCAAGTTCTGTTGGCTTCTCTCTGAGTGGGCTGAGCCCTGCAAGAGCTGCTTTCACAAACCAGCAAACTCTTCTGTGTTGGCAAGGTTCATAAAGTTTTGTTAGATTTTCTGCCTTGATTTGTGATAAGGGCTTTTTAGGAGGACATTTATTTTTGTTTTTCCTTTAAAGAACAGATGATCTTTTCCCATCATTATTTTTGATGCTACATGTAAGTTTTCATATCGTAGCGCCCTGAAGAACTTCAACTGGAAAATACGTTGGAGAAAGAGGAGGGCAAGTAACAAAGGTTAAGATATGAAAAAACTTACAGGAAATTTACATAGATAATACTAAAACACCCTCACATGAAGAATCTGTTGAATTAACTTGAGAGTTAATATTAATTTTAATAAATAAATGTCTTTAAATTACTGCAAGAATAGAATGTAGATTTCAATCAAAACTTACATAAATTAAGAAAGGGGATATGTTCTATCACATTTTCTAATATTAGAAAATGAAATCATAAAATTGCAGGGTCTTGGAACAATTTTCACTTAGATGAAGTCAACAAGGATATATTACAGTTCAGAGGGAATCTGTTGCTGATATTACTGAGTATCTTTTTGCTTACGCTGTACTGACCTGACAGTCATTGCAGCAGTCTGAAGCCAGTTATTTGTTGGTATTTCATGTATAATTAGGTTTTCAGGAGATTTGATTGAAAAGATAAGAGATACTAAAAAACTAGCATGTGTTTGCATTTGGCTTTTTTTTTTCTTCTCTGAATTCAGTAGTAGTTTTTGTCAAGACTTGTTATTGACCTTTTTAATTAAAGGATGCTCTACACACCTGTATGTATACTGAATGCTCCTTTCCATGTATAGTATGCTCATGATTTGAAAATTGCAGTTAGAAATTTTGTAACTAAAAAAAATGGTAAACTGTACAAAATTAATACTAGCAGTACATCTCAGCATAAAATACTGTGCTATTTTAAAGAAAAAATAGGCCAGTAGTATTAATGGATGACTAATGTATAAAAATAAATACCATGTATCTTGCAAAATGTCATCTGTTCTCTTAAAATTAAACTTTGTAATTGCCATTTGCTTACTGTATCTATGAATTTAGTTGACTGTAATCACTCAGTACACTCGTCCTGGCTAATGACAAAATTATTTTAGAGCATAATTCTTTTTTTTTCTTTTTTTTCTTTGATAGAACAATATTAAAATACTGAGTGCAGATATTTTTCTTGGGCCTGTAGAAAGCACAGGCTTTATAAGATCTGGGATGCAGAATTTCCAGTCATCCATTTCTGTTGTGACTTATTGAGATGGATTGAGCTGCAAGTTCTTTGGAAGTCTTGCTAGCAATGGGGGAGCACATGAGAAAGCATCCCACAATCTCTATTGATCTTTTTCGATTATTCAGCTCACCTGGACTGTAGCTTCTCCTAGAACATATTTTTTGTGTACTGACCTCATTTAAACAAGAGAAACTAAGAAAGCACAGGACTTTAAGAATGGTAATTTCTGTATCTTGATTTGCAGATTTCAGGAGGTTCCCAGTTGACTACTGAAGTCTTACCTGAGTGCAAAAAAGGAAGCTAATCAGCCAGCATGGCACTGAAGAAAATAGATAAGACTCCAGTTCACTGCAGAGAAAAAAACCTTGATTTTCCTTCAGAGATTTTTTCAGAACTAATTGTGTGCCATTAGATAAGCAGTTAAGAGAATGAAATGGAATGAAACTTAGAAGTACTTTTGTAGACTTGAGTTTTGTTAATATAGGTATATTGTAGTGGGTTGGTTTGATATTGAGGGGCAGTGCCAGCAATTAAAAAAATCCAACCAGAAAAAGTAGCCAACTTTGGGCAGTTGAATGTGCTTTGTGTTAAATATAAGCGAGTGAATAGTGTTTAGCACAGAATCTCCCTTGAGACCGTTGAATTTTTACCTGCTCCTCCTTGCACTTTTAAATTTGTTGATTTGGTTTGGGTTTTCTGTGAATTGTCTTCTTGTCATTGCTGATTTGTGCTGTAAATGCAATACAGGTTTTTGTTGTTTTTGTTTAATTGGTTTTTGGGATTTTTTTTTTCCTCTGGATACTGCAGTCAAAGCATGTCTGTCATCATGTTGTTCTAGTTTGTCTTGTTCAAAATGCTCCACAAACGTAATAAGGATATTAGCCTGAGTCCTGAGCAGTCTGATTGAATAACTTTGTCCCATTTTGAACTAGAGCACAGCAGGCTCTGCTCTTCTACTTACTCCCTTCCAGCCACATGTGTTCTGTAGTTCTAATCTAGTGCACCTCCTTCTTCATAGCTCTGCTGCTCACTTCTGGAAACCAGGTTTTTTTTCACAGTCTGGGTGTGGTTATAAGTCTGTCATCAAGATATTCTCAAAGACAAATGTTTCTTTACGTTTTCTCTCATATTATGTTTCCTTACTACTCTGTATACTATACAGTATGTATATATTTTTAGAAATATATATGTGTATATATGTTTATATGTACATATGTGGTGTATATATGGTGTGTTTCTGGCTGCCGACACTTGGTTGATGTATCTGGAGCTTCTTACATCTTTGCTTCTACTGCCTGATAGGTATATATTGTGAAGAGTTTATTGTATGAAAGCTGGTACTTGCAATTTCATATAAGAGTGTTTAGAAGCTGGTAAATAAATTGTCAATCAAATTATGTATTATAAAGGTGAAGATTTTCAATTAAGGTAGTATGTTTGATTGTAACTGGTTTACATACTGATGCCAAATAACCCATGAGTGTTGAAAAGCATGCTGATCTAAGTTACTTGTTGAAAGAGCAGCCCAGTGGAAGTGTAGCTTTCCTGGAAGCCGAGCCTTAATGAATGTTGATTCCTTTCTTCCTTTGAGCTGTAAAAACTCTTATTTGAGTTTTTTACTCTTTCCAGTTCATTTGAGTTGTTGAAGCTCAGTTTTGTTGTTACGGGCACTTGTTTTACTTCTAGTGAAGGTGTCCTTGGCACAGTGACACTTCCTTGGTGTGGTCTCACTGCCAGATCTAGAAAGAATTTCCTGGTTTGTTGTGGGGAAAATGTGCATCACTATTTTACTGAAATGATGCTCATTGCGTAGCGATGACACAAGATTAGATTGGACAGTATCTCTAAAAGTGTTGTAAGACTACCACTGTTGTACTCCCACTACCCAAAACTTCTGTTTATATTTCTCTTTTAATTTAACTGTCTGGAGGGAATATTAAGATTGTATGGCTCCAGGTTTTGGAAGCTGTTTTTCTTTACTGCAGGAAATAAAAGGAGGTTATACCCCTAGTAGGACATGGGACTGAGACCCTGGGAAGATGATGCAGAGGACTAGAGCTTTGTGTTCTCATTTCCTGTTGTTTTGAGTTGCTATGTGAAAGTTAAGTGGTTAGTGTTAATTGAGGACTTGTCAAGGTTTTGACTTCATTTGTGCATGGAATTGAAGAAACATCAGAGTGTCTAGTGACACAGCAGTCTTTTGCTCCTCAGTTGGTCTTTTGCTGGCAATCGTCAGTGGTGTCTTGCTGATTTATGTGCAGAGTATGTGACATTCATTGTGTGAAAAATTTTTTGAGGGTGAAAAATTTTTATCACCTCAAAAACTGATTTGGATTATATCCAGAAGAAAAAGTGAAGTAGTCTTGGAAGTTTTTGTTTGGTTGTTGTTGGGTTTTGTGTGTGTGTGTAGTTTTTGTTGTTGGTTTTTTCTTTTGTTTTCCTTCTGTTGTCGAAGTTCTGTGAGTACAGCATGGTAATGGCATAGGGGTTGGACTAGGATTTGGTAGGGAGTAGATGCTGGGATCCTTACTGTACTGTTGAAGAGAATTCTGTAGTTGTGCGCCTGTGAATTGAATGGAACACACCACCAGTGGCTGATGCTTTGTATTGTGGTGGCTTTAGTTTGTACACTTTTTCTAAGTAGTTTATGTAATCTTACTATAAAGCATAATATATTTACTATAATCATGTCAGTACTAGGCAGATTTGACTTCTCATGGCAGTAGACTTTTACAAAATATTCTTGATTCCTTTAAATATGGTATAAATGTTACTGGTGAAAGTCTTGGTTTTTAGTTGAGCGTAAATCTCACAACACTTATTTTTAACTAATTAGATAGAAATGAAAATAAAACAGGCTCTACATAGTAAAGACATGTTTTCCTCCAGCCAAATTCAAGCTGGCGCATTTAGTGTCCAAACAGTTTACATAAACTAAGCAGGATAAATTTAAATTGGGCAAAGAACTGCTAAAAGGACACTGACTAAATTAGCCCTGTTTTTTTTATATGAATTACATTTGCTTAGTGGGCACTTGACTCTGTTACAAGTAAAATAAGTGTTAAGTATGCTTAAACCTCTAGTTGCGTATTTTCTTGAACTCTGAAAGTTTGAAAGTTTCCCACTTTAATTGGATGCTTCAGATAGGGTTAAATAGTATTTCTTCTTTTTACTAAACATTCATTTCAGTATTTTCCTCAAGTAGATACAAGTTTTCAAACAGCTTTGAGAAGAGCTTGATTGTATATTGTGTCTTGGGAGGGGATTTCCCTTTTCTCATATGAAAAAAGAGGATGCAAACTATTTTTGATGGCATGCTGCTTTTAAAAACTGTGTGGAGATAAGAAATCTGCTTTTGCAATCAAGTGTTGCAAGATCTCATTGATTCAGGTTTTTGGTGCAAAGGTATTTGTCTTCCTAATAATGGCATTTGACATTATGGGTTTTAACTATTAATAAACTACACACTGAACATAAATTAATATCGTCTTACTTAGAGAAAGTCCATCAACACTTTCATCAGGCTTAAAATATTTGCTTTTGTTTGCAGTGTGAATATCTGTGCATGTTTCATTTACCTTTATCTTGCTTGATGTGTTAATGTGTGCTGAGGAGACTTTGAAAATGCTTGAAGTGAACTGCATTCCATGTTCTATTTCTGGTGTTACTTAGCTGCTACTGCTGCTGAGAGGCTGAACTAGAAGTAAGATCATTGCATTTCACTGCCACTGGAGTTAAGGGTACAAAATTATTTAAGTTCTCAGTTGGCCAAGTTCTCAGCTTGCCAAGAAACAAGTTTCTAATAGTTGGAAAATGTGCTGATGGATTCCTCCCCCCTTCCCCCCAATTAATTGAACTTCAGGAGCTAGAATATATTTCTGAAATGAACTGAGAGCTTGTTATTGGAGCAGATTCAAGTACTATATGGAGAAGTTCTTCTAAGAGAAGACAAAAAAAAGGCTTGCTTTTTACATAAGTAAAAGAAAAGGGCTGATACCTCCTCCTCACACCCCCAAACAAGATCAGAATGGTATTAGATTTTGCCTCTCTGTTTTTACTTGCAAATTAATAAAAATGGCAGTATAATTTGTGTTCGCATCTCAAGGCAATAATGACAGACCTTCTATTCTGAGAAATTGACTCTTTTATTGCTGGAGACAGTTGACATTTTTCTTAAAGTTGTTTCATAAAAGTGAATATTGTTCTCCAATATGCTGGGCAAAGTGTGATCCACATATCTGTTTTACCCTCATGTGGGTGATGTTTCTTTGTTAATTCATGAGCTAGGCTCTCTACAGGTTTGTAAAGCATATAATTTCTTCAGTCCTAAGAGTTCCTTTATTTTGAAAGTGTTTCCTGAGTAGAGCTTTCACAAAGTGGTGGTTTGTATCAGTCTTCTACTCCACTGGTATATAAGAAATCTGGTTTCTTGGTGCTTTTTCTGCACTGCATAAATGTTATTTATTGCTGTAATAGCATAGCCTTTTATAGATCTTCCAGCCATGGAGGAAGATGTCCATCAGACCATTTCTTCATTTTTGTTGAGTTTATTTTGTGAACTTAAACTAAAAATAGGAAGTAAATTACCTTTTTCTTGCTTGGGAATCTAGGATCTGTTTAAAAGTGGTAAGAAGAGAGTAAGGTATTATTTCAGTGAAGCTTTTGGCTTATATATGATTCATTTCTAGAAAGAAGAAAGAGTAGAAGAGGTACTCCGTTTAATTCACAACTACTTTCAGTGAAGACTAGAAAGGTGGTAATTCAGTTGAACTTCTAAGAAATTAAATTTGCTGGATGAAGGACTTTGTCCCCTGTCATTAGAAGTAGGTGCATGTGTATGTACATTTCTCAGTGTGTGTGTATATATATAATCTGCAGAGATAAGAAAAAATATTTGACCTTGTATGTCTGCATAGTGAGAGTATTTGAGAGGAATTTTGGGCATCAGTTTGCATGAGAACCAGTTAAAAATTTGCCAGTCTTATCTCTGGCAAAATTGCTATGAGGAGGTACTGTGCTTGAAGGGGGTGGAGTTGGGGAATTTTAAATGAGAGGACAAAGCAAATGAAAGAAAAGCATAATAAAACTGGAACATTGTCTGGACTAAAAGACCGATACTGTAAAGAGATGTTGTGTTAGAACTTTTTCTTGTTGAATTTGCTGAAGAAAATGAAGGTATTGCACACCCCCATCCTAATGATAGCAGTGAGTCTTTTTGGTTCCTCATTTTTTTTCCCTCCCTTGAATTAGCATTTTGACTGTTTTATTCTCCTTCTTCTGAAGGTAACTGTTAGTTTTCATGCAGAAAAAGTAGTTTAAAATGCTGAAATTTTACTCAATATGAAAATGATTACTTTTATTTTTCTGTGTTCTGGCTTTCTTGGAAAAAACCCCAAACAGCAACAACAATAGCAACACACACCCTAACACCCCGGCCTCCCACCCCCCATTTTCCCATTTTCATAGAGTGGCAATAACAAATTTTATGTCCATTTTACATTACGGGCAGCTAACTAGATTTATTCTTTTAAAACAATAAGAAAGCAGGCAGAGAATATAGCCCTTTTTTTTTTTACCTTTATTCAGTATTAACAAAGGAGAAGAGAAGGTGGCTTCTAAAGTTGGGTACTTAATGCAAATTCATTCTCTTGCATAAGCTACAGAGCAATAGAACATAACACTGTCATTAAAACTGACTCATAGCATTCAACAGAAGGTGTGTTTCAAGCTTTAAAAGTGTTAAGAGAATTACTGCAGTCTAGTAAATACCTTGCAGTGGGAAAAAGTAGTTGAGCTGCATTTTATTGCAAGATGTCGAGCAAATTATTTTGAAAGTATTAATTTTTTTAAAGTGTCTGACCATGCAAGCAGAAAAATAGAGGTATTCTAAACTATAAAATATTTTGATCAGTTGAAAAATGGATGCAAGTAGACTGTGAAATCCATTTAACATTCGTATTTGAAATTTCAGCTCGGGATGGAGACTCTTTACATTATTTGATTATCTTTTAGCTCTCTTTATTGTGGCTGTGGTGGGATGACTCCTGTATATTAGAAATATCTCTCTCCAGAGTAGGTGTTCAGCTTTGTAAATTGGTGTTTTGGTGGGTTGTGTTTGGTTGGACTTTTTGACGTATTAGTGGAGGGGAAATGCATATCTAGCACCACGAAAAGGCCTTAATGTTAAACTTGCATTTAAATTGGTTTAGTATGTAGCCTCAGCAGCAAACAAAATGGTATAATCCAAAAGAGATTACAAGAATTATTTCTGACTTTTTGTCTGAGCAAATAGTATATCACCCATCTGGATTCCAAAGGAAGGTGGAGATTATTCTTCTAATATTAGAAAAGCACAAAGAGAGCATTAGTGGAAAGAAATAACATGGTGTGGTTAAAACTGTAATCTTGCATGTTGACTCCCTGCCTGCTGAGCAGTGGCTGCTGTGGTTGGATGTGCTGGGTTAGGCCTGGGGTCAATGTGCTGCTGCTCTGTGATTGCTGCCTGTGGTGGGTGAGCAAATGTCTTGATATGCGTCCATCTAATTCCTTGATGCCCAATATTTGAACCTGTCAGTGTATGTATATGGTTTTGGACAGCTTACTTGGAAGCAAAAAACAGCTGTTTCATCTTAGATTTAGAGCCTTTCACCTCAGCATCTCCGCATCAACCTTTGTCAGTAGGTATACCTGAACTTCAGGAAGTTCTGTTTAACCCTCTGGGACGTGGTATGCCCTACATTGTTGTCAGCCCTTATTTTCGTAGTAGTTTTTACTTTTCTTTTGCAGGAGATAAATAACAGTATTTTTCTGGGTGTAGACTTCTGCATTCACATCTCCCAAGTTTCTTTTATTTCCCTGAATATGAGAAGTCTGTACAAGAGGTAACTAGATATATAGGAAAAAAGAGTCAGTTATGCAAATACTGGCTTTTGGATGCCGCAAGTCTGTATTTTTTTATAAACGAATATAAATCTCAAATATCATGAGGAACTCATTGCTCATGCCTGAAGCATTTTGTCCTTAGAATTTTGTTTTCTTCTTTCATTGCAGAACACTCCATATGCCAGCCTTTTACTGTCTTCTCCTGTGAGTCCCTGGAGTAGTTTTGCTTCTCTACCTCCCTCACTCACCCTTCTTGCCCTTTGCCAGGAGCATTGCCTTCCCTCTTTTTTCCTTTCTCCTCCTTCCACCCTCCACACTCCGTAATTAAACTTGGAAGACTCAAAGGGTAGAAAAACACATGAAGGATGAAAGTCAGGATTATGAGGTTTTTTTATTACCTTTCTTCTGGTAGGTCTGCCAACGTTATTTACTGTTTAGATGCATCTCCTTTTTCTCAGGACCTGTTTTTCAGGTCCTCTTTTGGGTCACTTGCATATCCAGACATGCTTTTGCTGTCATAGGAGTCTCTCATGCAAGAAACTGTCAGCATAGCAAGAGACGCTGTGCTTGGCTTGACTTTCTCTGTGGGAGAAAGGCCATATATCTGCCATTTCCTATTTATGTTTAAATGTTTTTCCATTGATACCTAAACTTGTAATGTGGATGATTCTTCTCTTTAGATTATATTGATGAAGTTGTAAATAATATTCTTTTACCTTTTTTGGAGGTAGCTTATACCTTCAGTAGTAAACTCGTCTATTTACTTTAGAGACATTTTTGTCAGATTAATAGTGTGGGCAAAAATACTAGCTAAGCAAAGTTCATTGGATATGAATGTTTTACCAGTGTATTGATGGTGATCAGTGAAGGTATAGAGCAAGTACAGACTGCAGTTGCATTAAGAAAGTTAGTCTGAATGTGTGTACTTTTGATTATGAGGACAGTTTCTGTGAGATTTAAAATATTTTTCTATTTTTTGTCTTTTAACTACAAAATGAAAACCACTAGGTTGAAATTGGAAGGAAGCTAAAACTTAATTTTTAAAAGTGATTATGGAAGCTGGTATTGAAATAACATGGTTTATTATTAAAAAAAAAAAAAAAAGAAAATTGCCATATCCTGTTTCCAGAAATTAATCAAATTGCCTCCTAGTTTTTTTGAAGCTTTTTTTCCTGAATTTTAGGGTAAGACTTTCGCTTAACTTAATACTTGTTTTACCACAGCAATGCTTTTCATGCAAAGAACCATTGCCATAGCATGGTTTCAAACATTAAATCTTAGTTATTTTATAACACCACAAGAGGCCTTCAACATAGCAATAAGTTTCCTCACCAAAAACCTTAACATCTAATGAAAGACAAGACCTAAGAATGCAACTAACAGTTGAAATAAGCAGGAGAGGAAAAGAGAGCATCATGATTGTCTTTACAGTTAGGAATCTGGGGGGGTTGACCTTGGCTGTCCCCTGTCACCAAGGTCACTCTGTTTACTCACCTCCTCAGAGCATCACAAAGGGCTTGGGTTGAAAGGGCTCTCAATGATTGTCTTCTCCCAAACCCTCTCCCCAGGGTCTTTTCAATGCTGGACAAGCCCAGCTCTCTCAGCTTGTCTGCAGGAAATGTGCTCCAGCCCTCTGAACACCTTCGTGTGTGGCCTCCTCTGTACCTGCTCTAATATGTTCCCATTTCTCTTGCGCTGAGGACCCCAGACGTGGACACAGCACCACAGCTGGAGTCTCCAGAAGGCAGACTAGAGTGGCAGAATCCCCTCCCTGACCTGCTGGCTGGGCTGCTTTTGCTGCAGCCCAGTGTGCCCGAGCACACACTGTTGGCTCATGTCCAGCTTTTCATCCGCAGGAGCTCTCAAGTACTTTTCTGCAGGGCTGCTCTCAGTGACTTCTTCTCAGCGTCCTGTATTCATGTCTGGGTTTGCCCTGACCCAGGTGCAGCACCTTGCACTTGGACTAGTTGGACTAAATGAGGTTCTCATGGTCCCACTCCTCAGGTGTTTCCAGGACCCTCTGGATGCCATCTTGTCCTTCTGTTGTTGTTGGTATTAAAGAGCACTGGACTCAGGACAGAGCCCTGAGGAGCACCGCTCCTCACCAATTTCCAACTGGAACGTGGAGCCATTGACTACAACTCTCTGGCTGCATCCAGCCAGCCAATTCCTTATCTGTATCCTTGGCTGGACAGGGGAGAGACAGTATAATGAATATTTATTTTTCTTCTGCTTTTGGATGAGATCACAAAATTAAATTTGTGCTTTTGTTTCTCTACTTTTTTCCTCTACTGGAAAATTGCTTGCACATATTGCAAATTGAGTTGGTCACCTTAATATATCTTCCAAAAAATGTTTGCAGTAATTTAGCAAACTGAAGTTCCCCTACCTGAAGGTGTTCTAGGTGGCTCAGCACGAGGACATCTGTCATCACAGCACAAGTCAACACTCTGTTGCTGTACTTTCTCTGCAGTGGATTTGCACTGAACACAAACTTTATTTCAGTTTTCAGTTTAATGTTCAAGAGTCCTTCCTCAAGTCGTCTTTGGTACATGATACATTGCTGCTGCTGTTTCTGAACACTCTAAGCTCTTATCCTCTGCTACAAGTAAGCTTATGTTAATAAGTTGTTACATTAATAACAATTAACAAATAATGTTAATTTAGGGACTTGTTAGCCGGTTGGTTTCTTTTCTCTTCTTCATCTGAAATGTGAGTCTTTTTTATTAAACTTCATCTTAATGTGATGGTCATAACCTCTTAATGCAGTCTGAGCCACTTTGGAGATTAGTCTTCTTGACTCGGGTTTTACTTAATTGATTTATTCACCTGTGTAAGTTTAATGGTTTTGTTTTTTTTCAACTAGAAAGCATAGCAAAACTCACCTTGAATTTAAACATGGTTAGTATTGAGTTACTCTGATAATAGACATTTAAAAAAAGCCCAAATGATAAAGTATAAAATAAGCACGTTGATAAACTTTTATTAGTACTAATCATACTCGGTTAAATTCCTAGCTGGTAAAGTTGGAACAAATGCCTTGTAGTAGAATTTCACACATTGAAATAGCTGCAGTATCTTCAAATTCAGATGAAACTTCAAATAGAGAGATGTTTCTATAGCTTTTAATTTTAATTGGGTTTTTTTTAACCAATCTGTTTTGTGATTGATGGAATTAGAGGGTATTTTTCTAATTAAAAAATAAGTCAAAGTTCAACAAAATTATTACAAAACCTTCCAGCATTTCCCCACAAAACCCCACTCTATACCATTTGTCCACCGTGTAGTTTAATCACTTGTAATGACTTTAGTGACAGAAGACCCTATGATAAATCTTTGAGTTGTTTCTCTAAATGTGCTCCTGTGCATATGCTTGCATATGAATATGAATTTTTTCTTGAAATGACCTGTCTTTGGATATTAGAACCATTAGTTGTTGAGAGGCTTCTTTTTGTCCTTTTTTTTTTGGAACTTTTGATGATATTCTTTTCAGGGTTAACTTTGTATAAGGTGGATCAGTACTATTTAAATAAAATGTTTCAATTATTTGCTTGGAAAATGCATGAAGAAGCAATAATAAATAATTTTATAGTGTAATTAGAATGTACTTCTGTTAATTTGCATTTATTTTATTTTATTATTGATTTAGTACTAAGTTTTGGGGCGCTCCCCCCTAATACTTTTGCTTATTCTATGTATTTTGTATGCCCTTTTCAAGGAAAAAGGGATTTTGGTTTTTTGTCTTTTTTTTTCCTATTTGGTTCAGATAGTGAACCAGTCATCTGTATTTAATTATGTGCTTGAAGATTACAAGACGAGTAGTCATTGCAGTTGTTTTGATCTGCATTAGAATGCCCACAGAATTTTGTTTCAGCATTTGTTTGCTATTTATAAATACTTTTTATTCACCTTTACTTTTCTGTACTCTTATGAGAAAGATCCATCTCAGCCAAGTACAGTGCAGAGAGGAACATCTGACTTTTAGAATGTGAATGGGAGTTATTTTTAGAACAATGAAGACAAAACTGGGTTGGAATGAGGGGGAAACTTTGTTAGATTAGAAGAATTTTAGTCTCACTAAATCCCCAGTGTGCTTTGTGTGTGCTCATATGAAAGATTCAGTGGCTGATCCAGTTAAGAATGCATCAGAGGACTTTTCCTGCAGTGGCCAGGTCTTCTGCATCTGTTGTTTTGTGTGCTGGCAGCACTGCAGGGCTCGCTCTGTTAATTGGAACCTCGTGGTGCCAGTGGTGCCAGGGACTGGGGAGCCTGATGGATGCCATTCTTTCCACAACCACCCTGCTGAGCTCAGACTTCAGAGCAGACCTTCAGCTGACTGGATGCTTCTAACGTGTTGCCATCAAGACATTATATTGTACTTTTCTTGGACAGGACCACCCTCTGCCCTCATCCCCCTTTTTTTTTTTTTTTTCCTTCTTATTCCTAAGTATGTGTCTTTAAACATTGGAATTGAGCCAAAAGTCCTGATGTGTAACTGAAAATAGCAGCTTTTTTGGGTACTTCTCAAGGTGAAAAAATGTCTGTAATATTATTTTGTAATATTACATTGAGGATTTAAAGTCCATGGCAGATTGTCAAAAATAATATGGGACTAAATCATAGGCGACATGACAAATGAATACAGGATATTACTGGAGACTGGTGTTCTGTGAAGAGAGAAGGAAAGATTAAGATCAGGAACCAACATCCAAGGACATCACTACAAGTATTGTTTCAGATAAAGAAATATTAGCTTCTTCCACAGCAAGCTATTCTGTTATGAAATAAAACCTTCTGTTATCTAAAAAAGAAATTCCCCCTCTTTGCCTAAGAATATATCACTAAGCCAAAGTGTGCTTTTACTTGAGCTACAAATGTTGGGCACTTGTATGGGATAGAAATGAAAGCGTAGTGTCAGGTGCCTTGTGCCAGAAGAAACTGCAAAGGCTTTGGATTTCACAGGTTGCTGTTGAGAGCGCTGTCCTCTGCACGGATGATTTCAGAGCTGCCGCAGGTACAGTGAAGCCCACCCAGCATGCGCACAGACCGGCACCAACTGCGTAAGAAGCTGTCACACCCACAATAGACCTACTTGTTAAGGTTCTTACTGGAGACCAAGACTAAAATGGAAGCAAAATTGTCTTTCCTGTCCTCCTGTTATGACTCATGGGAACTGCTTTTGTGCTCAGTGCTTTCATAATCAGTCTGCTTATTTGTCAGTATGGTCTTAGAAGCATCCTGCTAAGCACCCACTCTTTTTCAGTTGGCCACAGCTGTTAGGGAAGATCATGAATTCTGAGTTTTAACTCAGAAGTGAATGTAGTTCGTATATCCAGGATGAGCTGAATTTATTTTTGAATCTGTACTTGGATACAAAAGGAAGAGCACTCACAGAACAGGATAAGACAAACCAAATCATTACTGCTGCCCTGGCCTTCAAGCTCAGTTTTCCCTTAGGAATTTAGTCAAACCAGTATCTTTAATTGTTGGGAACTGATTCACCCTTTTTCTAGTTGTTTGCTTGCTGCAGGATGAGAACTCTGTTCAGGTTCTTTCCCCATGCACTCCTGGCCCTGTAGCCATGGAGATCTGCTGCCTTTAGGCCAGTTATGTGGTGATGCCTTCCCTTGATGTATAATCATTCAGATGCGTTTGAAAGTTTCAGTATATCACCAGCTGTTAAAAAACCCAAAACCAAAAAACCCCAAGCATGTTCTCCAACAACCAGCAATGGTGAAATCAGGGTCAGATGCTGATATTCGCATTGTCAAGAGGAGCTTTCTAGAGCTGAATTTTAAAATCTGTGAGCCTGTGCAAGGAACCTTGGTGTTTTGCTTTTACGTAATTTGATCAAGTTTGACAGTTTTCTAAATTTTGTATTTATTTTCACCAACTGTTCTTTTCATTCCTAATTTTTTCTTAGAAGCAGAGGAGGATAGATTGAAGCTTAGAGTATGAAAAATGGCTTACTGTATTTAAGTTCTTGTTGCTTTTTATCTCTTCAGCTTTTTATTTTTTCAATTTCCTCATTGTGGATTTCTTCATATTGTGAAATCTTGATGGCTCTTTCTCCAGAATCTTGTCTCATTTAGAAGGTCTACTGTCCTGCATAAAATGGAAAGATAAAGTGGCAGCTTTTTTTCCAAACTAAGGAGTGAGACTGGTACAATGTCACTGGCAGTATGATTGTATTAGTTTTCTCTCCATTCCTAAGTCAGAATGTTACTGCTAGCTTCCTCTTTACAACTTTTCATGTTCTGAATTTTTTTTCTTCCTGATCAGTAATTCCTCATAATAATCCTGTTGCATTCCCCTGGATCAACAAATCAAAAAAAAAAATCTCACCCTGTCAGTTGTATATACTGTTGTAACACTAAATTGGGTGCTTGTAACTCTGACTAGGGTTTTCCTGGAAAACCTCAATGAATAGAGCTGCATGTATATGGGGGAGGAAGAGTAAAGGTGCTGAATGATGCATCATTGCTAACAGAAGTGGTTAATGCCTCTTTCATCCATGTACCTTGTTTGACAGGAGATGAGCCAGGGTGTGGATTAATGCATAACCATCAAAGACAGGTGGTATGGTGTAAGTTCTTTACATTTGTGTATGGTTTGTTAGTGCATGGAGGAAAATGTAAACCAGCCTCTCGAAATTCCTAGTTGTGCTCTCTTGGTGAGTAAACATTATAAATAAATAAAGAGCTTAAGTTTACTTCTTGTTTTAGAAGAGCAGGAAGGAGGGTAATATCTGCTGGCAAGAAGCATGTTTAAAAGCTCTTGGATAACTTTGAAGTCAATTTGAAGTTTTTAACTAAGTTCAGCAGCATGCAGGTTGCATTCTCTCTGTTATGATAAATGAAATTAACTGAATACTTTATTTCCAAGACATAGATAGAGAAATTTAACTGTATTTGTAGAACAATTTTACTTCTCTACATTTTGTGAAGGCAAACATCTACCTCACGTGTTTCATAATTCTTACTAAGCGTCTCTACTAAAATCTAACAATGTAAAAAGTGCTTCCCCTCTGCACACAGGTATTGATGATTATGAAATTAAAGAATAGGAATTATACTTACCGTTGAGACTTTGGATTGAGTGGTTAAGTCTGACGCTTTTGGGTGATGCACTAGAATTCTTAATGAAGGGAAGAGGTTTTGTGGAAAAGCTACTGTTTTTCCCCACTGCTTTAATTTCTATTCAAATGATCAGGTACCATAGTGCTGTAGTATTCTGTTTGCTCATTTCAAAAATGTTTGGATGTTTTCTAGGATTTACGTATAAGCTTGACATGCTTCTGCAAAACAGTTGCTTTTGTATTAAAGTCTTATACTGCATTTCTGGATTAAATAAAACTAATTTTTTTTTTGTTCATCACATGACGTTTCATTTTGCTGAGTTGGCTCTGTGTTTTGTTGAACATCCTGGTAATGTTGAGAGCATCTCAGAGATCTGTTGGTTTAATTAATAAATTGTTGATGTGCTGTGAATCTGGCTGCCTTAGAAAGCGATATTAGAAGAATGACTGCTATATTCCTACTGAGAGCCTTTGGGAGGTAAATGACGGCCTTATTTCCCCTTCTGCAAGGGTTATTCTAGCCAGCAAGCAACTTCACATAACAGACCAGGGTGGCACTCAGTGTGGCAAAGAAGGAAATTGTGGCAGCTATTGGGTTTTCCTCGCTATAACCTAAGGTTTTCCTTGGTATTTCCAGTGTTCAGCTTGAAAGAAACTAGCCTGTCCTCGCTAAATTACAGAACAAAGTAATTCTTGCTATGGATAACTTCCTTGAAATTACTTTTTTGTTTAAAACTTCTAGGTTTTTCCTTGTTTTTGTTATTACAGTTAATCGCTCTGACATTCATAAGACTCTGTTTCAGTCATGGAGTTTTGAATTCATGTTACCAGATTCCCTGCAAGAATCAGTGATTTTCAAAACAGTCTTAACAAGGCCAATACCTTTCAAAAGGCAGAAGAATCCTAAAAAGTGGGCACTGCCACTGAACAAATATTTTAAGCAGCTTGATTTTAATCTTTCAGCAGCTTTTGAAGGCAAAGATCTCAAATAAGCATATAAATTTTGTCTAGAGATTAAATGGGTCTAGCTAGTCTGACTTCACTAATATTTGAATTATGGCCCAGTTTGAGGCAGAAGAGTTGGGGCAAAAATTTTTTGGGAATGAATACTACTGCTATGTGCCACTAGTCATCTTTCACTAGTTTTCCTGTTCATTTCAAGATTAAATTCTCATAAAGTGCCCTCAGCTGAATTGGGCACAAAGCTGCCTGGAGATAGTGTGAAAGACATGGGTCACTCAAGTGTGGTTTTCTTTTGGGAGTACCCCCTGTGTGCATATGTGCTACCGTAGTGTCAGTCTATCATGATGTGCTTTGGGAAGAATTAGGGAAGCTGGTTTGTGTGTTTCTTTGAGCCAGCTGACATGTGTCATTAATGGTGGGTGAACATCAATAAGTGAGTTGACAGAGTTTTACCTTTAAGGAATTACATGCAGGTGCTTCTCTAGGTGCCATGAATCCAGGGGTAGTGGGGGATTGTCTTTCTGTGGCTCTTCTAATGAAAAGAGAAGATGATATGTGATCAGTGGGGAGAAGATGTATAGTGTTGAATTCCATAGAAGAGTTAGAAGGGATCTTAAAGATCATCTCCCAACTCTCCCTGCCATGAGCAGGAGCAGCTCCCACTAGACAGGATGCTCAAGGTCTTATCCAACCTTGGGGGGTTGTGGATCCCCAACTTACCTAGTTGGGGGATTTCAGAAAGGAAGATCAGCTGCTTGCAAGTCTAATCTTTATTCCCAACAAAAAGCTAGAATTCATACTGAATAAACTTGCAGAACTGAAAATAAAAAGTAAAAGTAGGGGTCATGAGCTGCAGGCCTGTGTAGCTTTAAGTAGTGTATGAGAAATTTAGAAATTATGAATGAGGAACAAAGGAAACTGTATCTAAATTTCTTCTTGAATTTTTGGTGCATTATCTCATAAGTTTCTCCACTGTTTCATCATATATCTAGGAAGAATTGTGTACTCTAAGGCAGAATGAGAATGTAAAGTGATAACATTAGCAGATAAGTAATCAATTTATCACAAACTAATTTCTGGAAGGACTTGCCAGTGAATAATGTCAGGAACTGAAGTACCAGATTTAATGATGTTACTGAGTAGTGCCAATAGAAAACAATACATGTGTTGACTCTTCCTTTCTTTCTGGCAAGTCATTTAACTGTTCTGGACTAGGCTGACCAGTTTTGTTGTGTCTTGCTTATGTTATGGTGGCATTAATGGTTGTTTCAAGGTCTCTGCAGCAGTATTTCTGTCACTCAGCTGCAGCATGGGGACAGTCAGCTGCGCCCTGTGCCTGGCACCAGCCTGTTTCAGTAGAAAGCTGAAGCAGCTCAGTGTGGGCTCTGTTCTCACGCTGATGGGTGCAACGGAGCAGATGCTCCTGTTTTTCAGGACGTCTTTTTTNNTTTTTTTTTTTTTTTAGTTCGTTACTGTAACCAGAAAGTCTGGACAAACAGCAAAAAGGCTTTTGTGAGAAGAAGATGCCAAATGAAATAGGAGGAGAACATATGGAAGGGAAAGGAAAGAGTATTTAGTACAATTCACAAGTGAGGAAAAAAAAAAAGATTAAAAGTAAATTAAGCCACTGAAATAATTAATAAAGAACTGGGCAGCATTAAAAAAAAACCAAAAAACCACAAAAAACCCACAAAAGCAAACCAGAAGACCCTAGCTATCCCTTTAATTTGGAACTTACTGCTTTATTTTCAAATTATTGTGGATGTTTAACTCTGGAGCTGCTTCTAAAATAACAACCCCTCCCCACATGATCTGCCTGTGTCTTAGTGAAGCAAACGTCACAAAGCAAATGTCACTGTGATTCTCCTCCACCCTTGGGTTGTGTTTTGTTGTGTGTGACCTGGTCAATACTGGGCTTTTGGCCAGCATCCCTGGCTTACAGTGAGATCCCATTTGTGTGATCTGAACCCAGCATTATTGGGTGACACTCACGCATTATACATAATTTAATTAAATGTGTTCACTTCCATCCTGCCATCTTGTTCTTCATGAGTAGTTCTGTCCTTGAACCAATGAATTGTAAAGACAATATAATTCCAATGCACGGTGAAACCATTTTAGGAAAGTGGGATATATGCCTTAGGCTCCCTTAATATTAAGGGAACAAATGCAGTCTAAATTAGTAAAACCAAACTTTGATGGGTTTTGTTTATCAAACTTCTAATAGGATAGCAGAGAAGTGGCGAGCCTAAAACAAGCCAAATTTTTTTTTTCTTTACCTTGTGTATAGTTGCTTAATTTGAGAAAGTACTTCAGTGTTTGGGGAGTATGGAAAAAACCCTATGAAAACCTGTTTTTCTGTTTATTACATTTCTTAAATGCTTAGAAGCTGATAATGGCAATAATTTTTAAATCACATTCCTAGTCAGTCTAGCAAACTGATTTCTTTTATATTTTTTAATAAGCACAAAAGATAGTAGTAGAAAGCTGTTTTCTCCTTTAGAGTGTTCTTTCTGCCATATCCTTTTTATCATTACAGTGAACAAATAAGAAATTACCTAAACAAAATCTGTTTTTATACCTAGCTGTCAACATACACCAAGCAGACCATAAATAATAAGCTTATTTTTGCTTACTGAGGTAGTTCCTGTCAACATTTTTGGTGGCTTCTGTACTATAGAAAATTAGCTTATGCCAGTTAATTGTTATTGTAATAGACATCCTATGTATAGGATTACAAGGCCAGCTGTTCTTTCAGATGTATGGTCTCAGTAGGTTCTGTCCATTATACCTGCTGCTAAGTTGTCCTGAGGGATAAAATGTAGAAGTAAATTAATTGTCTGTTAAAATTGTTAGACTGTATTGGTGTAAAGTCTGTATACCATTGCTTTCTCTTAGTGAAATAAATCAAAGTAGTAATTATGTTATCTTCTATTCTTTCCCCAGGAAGCTATTGATTGCCTAGAAATCAGAAGAGGGTGTGAGAAGTCTGACTGATCAAGGTGGAAATTTTTTTTTCCAAGAGCCTTTTCACAACTGCCTTTTGCAGAACCTTCAGACGATCCCATTTGTGCCATGTTTTGTGGCTCTCACCGTAAGAGGAATTTGTCTTGATGAAGATTCCTAACATTGGTAATGTGATGAATAAATTTGAGATCCTTGGGGTTGTAGGTGAAGGTAAGTAGTATCTTAATAAAATATTAATTAGAATTTTATATAGATTTTACTTAGTCCTCTTGATGATACTAAGTTACCAACTGCAGAAATTTTCTTGTATGTGTATATTACCTAGAGCTTCTGCTAATTTTCTTGTCAGATGGATGGAGAACTCTGGAAGCTGAAAGGAAGGGAAAAGAAATAGAACAATTTTGTGGGGGCTTGGGGGTTGTGTTGATTTTTTTTTCTCTTTTAGAAGTTTAATATACTGATTTCTCATTAGTGATACTAGAGACATGCAAGTTATCAAACCTACCTGCAAGAGTATTTTTTTTTAAATAATTTCAGTGTTTTAAAATCCATTTACTTTTGAGCAATTTTTATAAAATTGCTTTGGTGTACAGAGTTTGGTACCTGTATATGCAAGTTCTGGATAATAATACTGGGAACAATGTTACTCCTATAGTTAGGAGGTTGCTGAACGCTGTTTTGTCTTGCCATTTTTAATTTTTTTCTGCTTTGAGATGTCTTATCTCTTATCTTCTTTGTTTCAGGAGCCTATGGTGTTGTACTTAAATGCAGACACAAGGTAAGTGAATTGCTTTTAAGTCAGAGAGAAATGTTGCTGTTTGAGTGAAGCAGTGACTTTTGATGAAAACTGATATGTTAATATGTATGAGACATGACATCTGAGTGGGACTTTTTCTTTCAGTCAGTTGCTTAATAGCAATCTTAATTGCAAGTTTCAGGGAAATGGCTATATCTAGCATCAGATCTCAATTTTTTATGTCTAATATTTGTTTGAAATATCACTAAAGTTTTATTAATTTCATCTAAGAGAATTTTTAAGACAAGAGAAAAAAATTATTTTGGAACACAGTTTGTGCTCAAGCAGTCTTAATTAGAATGTCAAATACTGCTGTTGAAGCACTGAGCTGTCTTGGGAGGGGCAGGGGAGAGAAAGGGGAGTCCATGAGCGATTTCAACATCTGTAGTATGGTCAAATGGCAGTAAGAAAGCAGTGACTTTTTTTGGTTGTTGATTTTAATTTGGAAAAAGAAGAAGTTAAAAAGGAAAGAAAAACCAGTGTTTGATATGAGAATCTAGTCTGGCAACCTGTCTATGCTGTTTTAACTCACGTGTGAGTTGGATGTATCTGAACTTGCTGCTCATCAACACGGAACTGACACCAACTACTTTGCTGTCTTCAGAGCTGCAGTGTAGTCATTTAACAAAATAACTTCTCTGAAGCAGAACATTTCAGAATCACAGAATTGTAGTGATCCAAGAACATATAAAAGAATTTTTATGTAGTTGATACCTTTTTTCTAGGAAAAGTTAGGACTGTGCTGGGAGTTTATGTTCCTGTGGTGGATTTCAGCACATACACAGAAGGGCTTTTGCACACGCTGTATGGTTCTGTCTGGTGTGTCTTACACTGTTGTACTGACTTAAAAAAGGAAAAAAAAATTGGAAATTAAGATCCTATCTCAAGCTGAAGCCTTTTTGGGCTTGGGGATGTGTAACAGTCAGAAGAGTGACTTAGGTAAATTGAGTCTTTTTAGATAGTTATGGTATGAAGATTCAGAGTGAGTAGTTTGAGAACATCTGAGTAATGATGATACAGTTTCTACTAGGTAGCTCTATTCTTTGTGGAAGGTAACCTCAGCCAGACTTAAGAAGTTTCTAGGATTTCCTGCATTGCTGAGTGAAATTTAAGCTGTGCGTGTCTATTCATGCCCATGCAAAAGAGTTCAGTACTCTAAAAGTATGGGGTATTGCAGGGTAATCTGTTGTCCATGTTCCTATGAGAATACCTTGCAGCACACCAGATGACTAGAAAGGAAAGGCTTTCCTTAAGCAGAGGAAAGTGTTCCAACAGCCTGTGTAAGACCGCTGCCTTCCTTGTGAGCATCTACATTTTTTGGTAGTTGCACCATTTTTTTTTTTACAGCTTCATCCTAATGGAAACAGCTGTGCTAAAGGTTTAAAACAAAGTGGTATTTCTTTAAGCTTCTAGCAAGTGGGATTACTAAAACCTAGGGTTTTCGGTTTTGGTTTTTTTCCAGATCAGGGAGATCTAAAGAAAAGGTGAGATATGTTGCTGTTTTCATCCAACTTGTTCATGATTCTCACTTAAAACAAGCTGCACTGAGCTTCTGAGAGCAAATAAGTCTAGGAGCTATTTATTTAAAAAAAAGAAGACGGAACTGTCTGAAAGTTTAATGTTGGCCTTTCCTACTTATGTAAGAAAAACAAAAGATTAAATACACTTTTATAACGTCTTAACAGACTAATCTGTAAATGCAAGGATGTATGGTTTGGGGTTTTGTTTGCATTTCTAGAGTCTTTTAGAGTTTTTTCTTTTTTTTTTTTTTACTGTTTGACTGCTGGTGAGCATACTTTTGAATGTAGAATTATTTATATTAATGTTTCTAAATAGTGGTAATATGCCAGGATCAAATTCCCAGCTATTTTAAGTCAACATATCTCCACTGTATTGTTGAAAGGGTAATTTTTTTGTGAAATGAGGAGCCTGCCCCTAATTGCAACCATTTTCCAACATATAATCCACTAGTTCTTTAGTAAATATGTAGCTTTTTGCCTCAGTGTATTTCACTGGCATGTGTATATAGATTTAAGTAGGAGAGAATGGCATAAGGAATAAATACCTTGTCATTATTATATGTGTTTTTCCTTTACTAAGGGAACATTACCAGAAAAGCTGAAGTAGCTCCTCTAGAATGACTGTGTTTACATGATTACACAGCCTGGTTTTATCCCAAATCCTTAATTTCTAATTGTGGCTTGTGCATAAAGATTACTTGTTTATCTGAGGGATTTTTTTCTGGTGCTAAGCTAATAAAAAGAATGTTGAAAGAAAGCAGAGATGATGTTCTGAAAAGCTTTATCCTATTTTTTTCATTTAGTCAGAGGGTGTTTCCTAAGGAAGTCCATTGAAGTGTGTTGTATTTGAAAATACTGGAAATACATTTGATAGTTGCAAACTATTAAAAAAAGGCTGTCTTGGCTTGTTTGGATTTCGGCTATTTTCTGAAAAGAGAAGCCACTTGAAGAGTTCAGTAGTGTCAGAGATCATGGCTGAAGAAAAGAATCTCTGCTGATATTTAAGACTTGTCAAATGTTTGCCCTTTAAATAAAACCAGTAACCCTTTTACTTTATGTATGGTCTTGCTGCTTCATGCAGAGTTATTGGGCAGTAATGTGATAGGAAGATGCTGTGGTAAAGCCATAGGTCTCCAAAGATGGGCACATGGAGAAAGAAGCCTAATGAAAAAACTTAAGGCCAGTGTGGAATGGAAACGTTATGCTGTGAGATAATAAACTGTGTTTATAGGAGGAACACTGACAATTGCAGCTGCAAGTAGTGTTTGTAGAAATGAGGTGAATACATCCTTAGATGCCTGAGATAAGTGGAGACTGTCTAGGTGGAGAAGATGATGCTGGAGCAGGGGTTGTTTCTTAGGATGAGGCAGAGCTCACCACACAGCCAGGCTGGAGAGGAAGATGGGTTCATGTGAGCAGGCAGTCAAACCATGAGAAGCATTTGGACAATGCTCTCAGGCAAATGCTCTGGTTCTTGGGGTGTCATGTGCAGGGCCAGGAGTTGGATTTTGGTGATTCTTGTGTGTCCCTTCCAACTCAGGACATTCTATGATTATGTGCCTATATACATATATTTCTGTGTATAAATTGATGGTGGTTTTTTAGCTTAGCCAGGTATGCATGGAGGTGTGTGGTGATGAAGTTTCTCTAAAAGCATACTTGAAATGGATGAAATCTGCTTGACTTCTCCTCTTGCAGTGTGCTGTGTGTTACCAAATGCCTTGAGCCTGGGGGGGATACAGTTTAATGATTTGGGAGTTTGGTCCCAGTTCTTACATATGCAACATCTCCTGCCTAACGAGATGCATTTCTTGGTATCTTATTTTAGAAATTTGTCTGGTTTTGCTGGTTCTTAATAGTAAGAGGAATTTTTAGACCTTTTTCTTTGACATAAACACCACTCAATTCCCATATTAAAAATAAACAACAGGATATGTTAGTTAGAATTATGACTTCAGTGCATTGAAGAATAATGAAGAATAACCTCTGGAATAGGTTTAATACTTGCAGGCAATATCTTCTTAACCTAATATTTAATTTTGTCTTGTTTGAGCCTTCTGTAATACTCTTGCATTGTGTTCTGATAAGTTGTTTATCTGCCTCAGAACACCTGCAAGAAATATTTGCTGACCCCTTAAAGAAAGGTACATTTTACTCATTAGAAAATATAGTGAATATGCATACGTAGCAGAATCATTACATTTCTTTTGAATATCTTAGCCTTTTTCATTTATTTTATTACTAGAACCCCTACAGACCAGCAGGGTCATGGTTTTCATAGTTTTTCCTTTGACACCAAATTTTTTTGTGTGGTTTTTTTTTTCTTTTTTTTCTTTTTCTTTTTTTTTTTTTTTTTTTTGTTGTTGGGGGTTTCTTTGTGTTTTTTGTTTCTACAGGTAACCTACTTCTTCACACTTCACTCTATTTGTCTGTGTTTGAGCAGAGTCAGGAATTCTTCTTTTACCAGTGCTGGCCAACTTGAGAAAATTTTCCTGTGGCTGTCACTGTGCTTTGAGGAACTAATTCTTGTAGAACAACCAGTCCTCATAGACTCCTTTGCCCTTCAGGGCTGGACATCTAAGATCTTCATCTTAAGGTGAAATCTGTTCTTTTGAAAGTCTAGGGTTGTATTTTTACTCACCCTCTCTCTTAAATCTTTCAGAATCTTAAATTCCACTGTCATGGTGGAGATGCTGGTTTGTTGTAACACCCATAAGAAAGGCACACAGACTCTGTAAATTGTAATTTAAAGTGCTGCTTCTTTAGTGAGTATTCACTATAATAAAGTAAAAATGGAACAGGTGGTCTTACATCCTTTTAGATGCTGGGAATCTTCAGTTGTGCAGCATCAAAATGGCCTCTGATCAGGGTACAGCATACCGTACAGACCAGTCTGTAAGAAGGGTTTTCCAATACTTTAATTATGGAAGCTGTTACAGGATTATTTTAAAAGAAAACTCCTAATCTCTTCTATCGTCAAACAGAAAGATGTTCTCAGGAGAACTTTTTGCTACATCCCTAGATAAAAGCAAGGCCACGCAGTTTGTGTAGCTTCAGATGCTGAGTGGGAGCTGCTTGCAGGCTCCTCTGGTACAAAGGCCTGGCTGAGTTGGTCCTGCAGTCCAGGCAGCTGAGCCTGGGCCACCTCAGGTGAGCTCTGATCTGCATCACTAATTCCTCCCTGTGCAGTGGTCTTCTGTCAGGTTGCATACAGATTGCCTCTGAGGCTATCATCAGCCTTCACATTCCTGTCGGTTCATTGGTCAGTGTCAAGCAATTGCCTTCTCATTTTCCAAAAATCTGATTGTCTCCATCATGCTGTGTTACCCTTGCAGCAAATGCTGGAGTGCTCCAAGTCCTCTGTAAAAACTGGACTTTATTGTAAGTCTTCCCTTAAAAACACTTATCTATTTTGCTCTTTTCATAAGCTGCTTTAAAGCAGGTGTTTCCCCTAATGTAACGGTGTTGTTCTGTCTTCTGACTCTTGTACAAAAACTTCTGACTTTTGTCTTGGCTGCTTGAGAGCAAATGTACATGCATTCAAGCACCCCTCTCCTCTGCAAGGATCACCTCACCTTCTCAGGATATTTGATGGAAGATGAGCTGTGTCTGTTGTGGCAGAGCTCTGGTCACACCAGCTATTCCACTACGTTTTCTGTAACCCTAAAGAGTGGTTTCATTATCTAGGATGGCAGGTAGTTCAGATAATGAATATTTCTAGAACTGTGCACTGATTCCTAGTTCCTCCTGGTCTTTTCTCAGAAATTTTATGTTCAGGCACCAGGAACCTGGTCATGCTGCTTTCATAGAGCAAATGAGAACTTCATACTTACAGAAAATTTGTTTTTTCTCTGATATTGTCATAAAAGCAGAGTTCTGAATTTCCCTGGTGGAGGTTAGGATCCTTTTTCCAACTCTTGTGTCTGCTAATGTCATTAACACCTTCGCACTTTAAGTCTGCTAACCATTTTTGTGTTGTTGAGTTCCCCTTTAGTGTCAAAATGTAAGTGTACTTGTTTCTAAAAGTTGCAGGTTTTTTCAGTGTATTGTATTATTTCATGCACTTTCTTTAGATTTGGCTCTCAAGATTCCTTAGCTCTTCGACATGTGTTAAGTCAAGTACTTGGACTGGAGCTTCCAGTCATTGCAGTTTATCTTTAACTTTTATGGTATTATCTTTTGTACTGAAATGGGTACAGCTCTTTTTTGTTTTACTTTGGATGTGACTGATTTGACGTTAGTTCCTGTTTGGTTGATTGAGAAATTAAATGAGGAATAAATGAAAACTCTGAGTTCTCAGAATGAGACCAGATTGCTGCCTGTGTTTTTTCCCCTCATCCTCAGATTTTTTGCTGATCTTTTTTTCTATGTAATTAAAAGCAACATGCTAATTTTCTCAATTAATCAAATTTGATTTGGCTGTGTGGCAAGAGTTTTGGTTTTAATTGTTGCCAGGGTGAAATCTCTGTGCAGCATACTGTTTTCTTTCAGTAGTGGCAGCTTACCTAAGGAAGATTATTCAATTAATGCTGTTGTTCCTCAGGCTAAAGCATCATATCACTGGTGGCTTGTTGTACCAAAACTTGCATAAAACAATGAATGTGGGACTTTTTTGACCTTCTGGATAAATTAAGTTTGCCAGTAGTAAATGTTGGGAGTAGTCAAAGTTGAGATCTGTCCGAAGTATTATGTGAGGAAAATAGAGCTATTAGACAAGTGGTAGTGCTCAAAGTCATGGTAACTCCAATAACCACTTGCTTCAACTTCACTATGAACCAATGAGTAACCTTTTGAGTTCCTTGCATAATTCTGGTGTGAAATGTCAGATGTAGATGTTTCATGGATTTCCAAACTCTACTTCCATGACATTTCCTTGAATGCAGCAGTGAGAGGCAAGCTTGATTAGTGCTGATGCACTTCAGGTATTGCTTTCTCTACATATGAGGGACATGCAATGAACATCTATAACTGTTTCCTATGCAAGGTAGATGTGAATGTGGTATTGACAGTTTATAAAGCTTTCATTTTTCATTGATGCAGTGTGACGTTTGTCTTTACCTGAACCTCTTTCATAGTCCTCCCAGTCCCCTGTGGCAGAGGGAAACAGACAATCAGATAGCATTATGTTAATGTGTTTTAAAATTATGTCAATAAAATGCTGATTTACATTCAAGTACTTAGAAGATTCAAGTAAGTAGATATGTGTACTGTTAGTGCTGCAAAGATCAGATAGTTGTGCAGAATGGAGCATAGAAACTGAACTTGCTGAGCTCCCACAGGTTGAGCAGACTACTGTTAATTCACTCTCTCATCTCACCCTCAAGGTGGGCTATAATATTCTCTGTATCACAATACTGCTGCCTTTTATTTCTTTTCCTCAAAATCTTATTCCCAAGCCTCTCTTGTTCCTCAATTATTTTTAAAGAGTTTTTTTCATAATACATTTCTTAATAAAAAACATTAAAGCACTAATTTTGAGGAAACTGTCAGATTCTAAAATGACTTGCCCACTCTACTGGAAAAAAAAATTAGATCTCTATTTGGCGTTGTCCTAATTTTCTCAAAGTCTAAGTTCTGTGATTAGCTGAAGTAAACATTTAGGTTCACACTTTTAAGTCTATGTAGGATGAGGGGATGAAGTAAGGTAGTCCCAGAACTTGTTTTCATTGCTTTTATTGTTTTCTGTCTGTTACTTCTGCTATACATTGCTAAGATATGCTGTTTCAAGGTTTTATTAATTTGATCTTGCATAAACCCTTGTTATCTTTATCAGTCACATACAATGGTTTTTTTAAGAGGGCCTGGCCAATGTTCAACAGTAGGCATGAATGCATTTTTAAATGCATTAAATTACCAGAGGGAATGGTAAGAGAGGTTTAGGTTAGACATTAGGAAAAGATTCTTCACCCAGAAGCTGGCTGGAGCAGGCTTCCCAGAGAGGTGACTGTGGCAGCAAGCCTGACAGAGTTTCAGAAGTGTTTGGACAATGCTCTCGGGAACATGGTATCATTCCTGGGGTGCTTGGCCAGGAGTTGGACTCAAGGATCCTTGTGAGTCCTTTCCAGCTAAGGATATTCTATGATTTTATGAAAGTTAAATGTTTTTTGTTAATAACATCAGTCACTTTGTAGCCATATCAATGGAATGATGCTGCTTTGATGTCTGCAGCTGTGCTGTGTTGTATCCCTTTGAGTCTTTTGTGACAGTCCAGACTGGGGTTTGAAAGTTTCCTTGTAAGATACTTCATTCCCTTACCTCCTCCTTTGTGCTTGTCATGTTATGAGCCCTTCTCAGATATGGATGGTATTCAGTACTAAAAATTCTCATTCCATCCCTCCTTTGCTCCCAATGGCTAATATTTAGAAATGGAAGGTGCAAGGCAAAGATGAGACAGAGCTTTCAGAGTGGAGAAATTAACTTGCTGGAGAGGTGTTCAGTTTAAAGCAGTACAGTGTGAGGGTGTTTGCTCTCAATACCACAAATTAGGGTGGCTTAAGTTGGTTTGTCCTTTTAAAATATTTCATGCAGTACAAAGATGGGGTGCAGAGACACCTGATGCTGCAGAAAATCTTCAAAACAAGAAAGGTGAGGGATACAAACTGGGGATCACCCTTGTACTTCAGTAATGCAGGTAGCTGAAAGAAGCATAGAAGCCTGAGTTAAAAATAGCAAGAGTGATTCATCTTGCTTTGGAAGCATATGTAGAATGTCTTACTGATGGTTTTCAATTTAAATTAAGTCAAAGATAAGCAATTTGTTGCAGTCACAGTATCTCAGATCAGTATTTCTTTTAGTCAGACAGTTTCTTCCAGTTGGTCACACTGATGGCTCTGGATAAACCAGACATATTTCTGCACCTTTTCTTTTGTTTCTTAAAGAAACTGTATATATTTTTGATAGTACTCCACATAATCTTTTATATGAATTCTTGCTGTGAGTGCTGGTGTTGCTAAGTGAAAGGTTGCTGCTTATGCCGCAAGTGAGAGCTTTGCTTGGAATATTGCCCGTAAATAAACAAGCCCCCTAGTAGTTGCTGCAAACTCCATCTGCAAAGGGATTATATATCATTACATTTGTAATAATATGGGAATCATATTCAGACCTGAGCAGTGTGATTTTGTGGCTGCCCTTAATGGCTCTTAATTGCAAACAGCTTGTAGAGCTGTATCTTATTTTAAGGTCCTTGTAAGTGAAATCTTATTTTTAAGTGTGGATATGATGAGCACCCAAAGCAAAACTATCCATACAAATTAGTTTGTCTTGCGAAAAGTTGAACATATATGCTGAAAAGTAAAGTTTAGGAACATGACAACAGTATTTCTTAGAAGCAGTAGCTAAAGAAATTGAAATAAATGAGATTTAGAGACCCGATGTAAGGCCTCGGATCATTAGGAAACTAGCGCGGTGCAAGTGAGGGAATTTACAGTTAATGCAAATTAATGTATGGGAGAGGGAGCAGCATATGGCTAATTATAGGATGACATCTGTAGTACTATGAACTTGGTTGAATATTGGATTACAATCTGGTCTTGTCATCAAATTGCAAATTACTGTGTAGCATAATTGACGCAAACAAAATGGTATTTCTAAATTTCAGGCTAATTGTTTTCCTACGAGGGATTCTTGTAGAGTTTCTAAATTTTTCTAGGACACATGAGCAGCTATAAGAGCACTAGGTTAATCATTGATTTCTGGATACTCTGTGTATTTAATCAAAGGCCACTAAGAGCACAACTCAGTGTTTCAGAAGATCATTCATGTAGATTATTAAATGTACTGTGGTAAAAATGGGTCTGGATCATCTGTCTGGCTTTCAGAATTATTTTTAGCGACCAAGTTGATCTAAAATTTAAATACACTAAAGTTGCTTGAATATGCCATTCACATTACCCTATTTTCTTAATTTTTTTCCTGTGAATTTAAAGTCCTTTTTTTTTAAACTTAGGAATCCTGGAAAATGAGCATTTGACAGTGTATGTAAAACATTGATGATAACAGTGAAAACTTTCCTATAATTCCATTCTTTTCTGAAAACTATAAGCTCTTCTTGGCACTGTACTTTTTCATCAGTAAAGATTACAGTGTGTTTTTAAATAGTAAGTTTTTCCTCTGAATGTCCTGGGTAAAGCAATTTATATTTCCTTGATTACTCTCACTTCTGTGTAATTCCTAACTCATGCAATGCCATCCTAAAATAGAAAAATTTTATATTATTTTTGAATAAAAATTATTGGAATTTATAATTCCATCTGAAGTATAATCATATTTGCTTCTCATTCAAAGCCTGGCTGACAATAAATGGTGAAAAAAAACAAAGTAGTTTCCTTTTATACCATTATGGCTGTTCAAATTTGTTCAAATTTTGTAAATTCTTGTGCAAAGGATGTAATAATTGCACTTAGAATATGTGGTTTGATCACAGCTAAAAGCCTAAGAAGGGACTAGACAAACCTGACATCAGTGTGGTGATCAAGAAATTTTGGATACAGTGACAAGGCAGGCTGAGCTCTTGAATAGAGGCCACTTTTGCTAAGACTGCTTTGTGCTCTTTTTTCAGCCAATGGCAGTTGTTAAATGTTTGCATAGAACTGGAGCCATTCTTATGATATCTGTGCCTTATACAGGTATTACAATTCTGAAACTCTTCAAAAAACATCTTTTTGCTGTGTGTAGCTGCACCTGCACCTGGACAATAAAGCCTGATGAGTCTGCTGCTTGTTTTTTTTCAAGAATAGTCCAATTGCCTGCTAGCTTCTCCTTTTCTAAAGTATATCTATTTAAGCTGCTTTTGATTTAAGATAAAAACTAAAACATCTGGATTTATAAAGTGTTTGCATTTTTACTATACCTGATTCATTTTAGTTTAAATTGCTAAATTAGCCCAATCTCTGTGCAAGTTCCTTTTAAGCCCTAACACTGTGGAACATAATGGCTTTACTTTGCCCATTTTTGAAAATCACACACTTTATGCAATTGTATTTTCACTCTTTCAGATGTGTAGCAAAGTGAGGATTTATTTCTGAACATAACAGTAACTCTTTTTTGGAAACAGATGCTAACATTGCTCTCCAATTTTGTAGTTGCTTGCACCTTAGAAACTTTGATAGTGTGTCTTCTGTTTCTTCCTCCATGTGAAGACTAATTTCTGTACAGTTCTGGGTGTAGAAAGATTAGTATCATGAAGTTCAGTGTCAGTCTTGCATAACGGGAGGGTGAATATTGGTAGGTTTTGAAGTTAAATGATTGTACTCGTGGATGCCCATTTCTTTGTGGTTTCATTCACTTGCACCCAGACACTTAGAAGTGTAAATGGATGAGTGTGTGCTCATGAGAGGTGTCTGATTTGAGCAGTATCTCCAGGGTGCAGGATGGAGGATGAGGGTAAGGAGCTTTGAAGTCCCCCCTTCATCTCTGAAGTTCCTCTGGGTGGTGATGACAAACTAGTTCTTACGTCTTTTGTGTATATATTGGGTTTAGATGTTGTGTGATGTTATGGGATGGTCCTTAGCTTCAATCTTGCTTTCTTCAACTTCCATGGGTCTGGTTTTTGCTTTTCCTTGTTTCGAGTTTGTGTTCGAAAAATTTGTTTATGATCTGTTTCCATGATGGTCTAACAGAAGATAGGCTCATATATTATAAGCTTCAACTTTGTGGCCATCCTCCTGTTGGGGGACTGATGTGAATCAACTGGGCATAATGTTTTACTCAATCTTACTTTTGAAGCACCATCCCATGAACAATATTCTTGATTATCAACGCTTCTTTTTTCTTGAAACCTTGTGCAGTTTCTTCTCATGCTTGTGCATGCTTGTGTGTGCACTTTCTCAGTGCCTGATCCAATATTCATACTTACCGTCATCTGTTAGACACTCCTGTAGCAGAAACAAGGTGCCCATGTTCTGTGAAAGGGTGGTTGTTCTATTTCCAGTTTTTGGCATAGAACAGTGCTGCTTTGTTAAACAGCTCTCCTAATCTTTCAGTCCAGAAAGAATCCCCATAACATTGAGAACTCCTTCTTAAGTGCATATTTTGAAGAATATTTTCCATACAGTTCTAAGAACAGAAGATTACCACAGATTCCAGTGTACGAACATGATTTGCAAAACAGTTTTCTTAGACTTAACTTTGGCTGATCAGCATTATCATCATTATCCCTTTCCCTTTGGGTCATAGATGGGCTTTGGAAAAAAAAAAAAAGTGGTTTTGAGGAATGATAGAGGTAGGTGATATTTGCAAGTGTAATAATGCACTGAGATGTGAAAAGATGAAATTCTGTAGGACCTAGAAAACTTAACTGGTTACACCTACCTCTTCTTTTGACAGTATGCATCTTGACCAGGAGGCAAGCTATCTTCTTGAAATCAATTAACATTTTCAACAGAGATAGAGTAATGCCATGTTTATGCACAGAAATATGTTGCAGGCAATGCCATCTGCAGAGCAGAGCTGACTAGCTGCTGCTTCTACAGGATCAAGCTTTCTGCGACTGTTTGTGTGAAAAACTCAGTGGTGCCTACCATTTTTTTCCCCTCAGAGCATCAGCCAGTGAAGAATGGTCTTAAGAAACATATACAAGATACTATCTGATGTATTTGCACCCTAGGCTCTGAACCCATTTTAATTTTGTAAGTCCTTCCTTCTTCCACTGCTATAAATGTTGTTGTAGTGCTAAGGAGCTATTTGGGGAGCAGAAGAGAATCAGTAGGAGCTTCCCCAGTGACTTTTAGAAAGGCTAAACATAGGCCAAATAACATCTATCCCATTGGCTCAAGCAGGTCTAAAAAAAGAAAATGAGGGAGTGGAATTTCTCCTCAGAAATTCTGGGGTGTAGAGTCCCCTTCATCCATATTCCTCAGATAACATAAAAGAATGCAGAGTAGATGTCTAGATGATGTCAGGATCAGAGGAGCAAATCAAGGGTGATCAGCCTGTCTGTAGTATTTCTTGGTTTCTGTTTAGTAGGGTTCTCAATGAAATGGGTAGTGGATAATGGATTTATATTGCCGGAGATGAGCTTGTGTTCCTTTACATCCTTCCAGTTAACCATGCACACATGTACAGAGCTGTGCACAAGTGTACACATGCACACATATTTGTTTAATTAATGAGTTTCAGCATAGTGGTCTCTTCTGGTCAGTTTTAGAAAATGCTACTAAAACCCATTCCTTCTGTTGCTTCTACAAAGATTTTTCTATGTACTAGTTAGAACGCTGTTACACTTTTCATTTTTATGGATGTAAGGAGAACTGAACACTTGTGTCTCAGTATAAAATGTGAATGGCAATAAATCTGTTGTTTTTATCAAAGTATTTAGTGGGCATGTACAAGGTTTTAACAAAAATGTGAATAAAAATTTCACAGCTGAAATCCTGTGATTATATTTTCTCAGCTTTCACTTGTCTCTTCATCTGAAGATCGTGTTTCAGGAACTTTCTGAAAATCTATCCTTGTTGCTAAAGTGTCTTGTTTTTTTTTCCTAAATATGTTTGTGTGAAGGAAGACAATCTTTTACCACTTCTGAGCTATTAAAAGAAAAATGAATATGAAAAGTCTGTTTAGTTTTATAGCTCTGTATCTACAGTAAACAGTAAAACCCCAAGTAAGAATTTTTCAATGGAAGAACATGCCCTTCCTGAACAGATCTGGCTAGGAATCAAATTATGAGGGCATAGTTTATTCTTGCAAATCATGAATATGTGGAAAGACAAAAATAAAGGAAAAAATTAGGTACAGGGATCTCTTATCTATGAATTTGTTTGAGGGTTTTCTCTTGGTTTTTAGACTGGGATAGGTTAACAATTAACATTCTTCAAGGCCACCTTTTTATTTTTTTGAAGAGGTGGTGATAATTGACCATTCAAACAGTACTACCCAAATGAAACCTAGGTGATGAGACTAATTCTTTTTTTTTTTCCCATGAGGATTTCAATTGCATTTAACCAGTTTATTCATTTGCTAGCTTTCTTTTTATTACTGCATATCCAGAGCCATTGCTATATAATTTTATACTGCGGTGTTATGAAGTTTTTTTAAAAAAAGAAATCACACCCAGAATCATGTTATGCTGAAACCAAGTCAGATTTAGCACATTCCAGCACAAATGCTAGTCAACAAGCTGCTGTTAGAACTATTGTTTACTCTCTGTACCACCAGAAGGCTTGCTACTATATCAGTTTACAAAGGACAGAAGGCACCCTCCCTCTGGGGAAGCTTTGTTTTCCATAGCTGCATCTAGTTTAGACCAAATACTGCAATGAAGCTCCAAGCTTACTTGTACAGGTTTAGCTTTTGGATTTTTGTAGTAATCTTAAATCGAATCTGAAGTAGGAATCCTGTTATTAAACATTAATGAGAAATTTTGCTAAGGAAGATGTTCAAAACCATTATTCCACAAAGAATCACAAACCTTTTTGAAATGTTACTTTTTCTTTCACCTCTACTTAAATGAGTCTTTATAGTGCCTTAGAGCAGAGAGAAATATGGCACTAGGAGGTAAATATATGACATACATTCTAAATCCATAATTTTCTAATTAAAACTTCTCCTGGTAAATATTTGAGCTCTTGCTCAAGGATCTGACTGAAGTATTCTTCTGGAAGCTTAACATAAGGAGAAAAGCTACTTCTAATGGGGCCTAATTTGCAAGTTATTTAAAGTTTTGTTGATCTCAGGTAGTACCTTTAATTATACCAGAGAAAGGAAATGCAAAGCTCATAGCAGGGATATTTATAGCTTCATGAAGATCCTCACCAGTGAATATATACTTTATTCTCTAATATGCAGGTGAAAGAAGGATGAGCTTCAGAAATTCTGGTCTTTCTGCTAGCTATGCCAGATTGCTTTGTGGGATGTGAGAATTGACGCTGCAGTTACGTTGGCAATGGAGATGTTCTTACTTCAGTAGCACAGTTTGGAATACTTTATTTGTGTTTCTAGCATGTTAATTACAAATACAATCCAATGGACTGTGATGATCTTAATGTAGCAATGCAACTCAAAGAATAATGATCCAGAGAAAGTAATATCCCTGAGCCTAGTAGTCCTGATAAGATTTGGAAATGTACCTTAAAAACATGTGCATGCATTAAGTTTGTGCATGCAAAAATAAAATATACAGACAGAAGGGCTGCAAAGTTAAGTAACTTGGGTGGAATTAATCTCACCCACTGGTTCAGAGCTTAGGTCTTGCATAACCAATCTCCCTCGTTTATATAAGTAGAGAGCGTCCAAAATCCGAAAAGCAACTCTTACCATCTGGAAATTATTAAAATCAGTAACCTTCTGGCCAGATCTGCTCTCTCTCCCTTGCTTTTACTAACTGTGGAGAAAGCCTTGACAATTCACACTGAGTATCTAACTCTTAGCTGGCTAAAGCTAAATGAAATATACTCTACCTTAGGAAATATTTGCCATTTTATGTAGATTCATTGAGTCTTTTGAAACACAGAATATAATTGTTCTCAGTTTAAATTTAGCCTTGCAGGTTGCTGTTTCTATTTTAAGCCTGGAGAAGGGCCTCAGTTTCTTTTGCATACACCAGCATATCTAATGAAAGAATGCTACCTTTTCCCCTCAAATACTGCCTTGCTTACCCCCATAATTTTCTAGACTTCTCAAATACAAAATTCATCATGGAACACCATATGGATACCCACGCAGTTGTCACACAGCTGTCAGCTTCTAGTATTTGAGATGGCATAGCTAGTAACCTGTTGCTTTCATCCCCCGTGCATACCAGAACACTGTGGAATGAGACTCATCTGTGGTTTTAGTGGGTTTGCAGCTATTTCTGAATTCTCACCGTTCCTCTGCTTTCAGTTAAATTGGGTTCTGCTGAAATTTTAATGTTCACAGATTCATTTATTTGTTATGCTGGTTTTAGCACTAACTTCTGAGTAGAGGTGCCTTACCCCAGTTCTCTTTTCCAATCTGTTTTCAGGCTGCATTTGTCTGCCTTCTTTTCCCAGTTTCTTTAGCTTGTGTATTCCCTGGCCCTTGGCTCTTCACTTGGCACTTTTTTATCCTCTCTCCCCACATAGTGTTTCCAGTGTTTATGATAATAAACTCTGTGAGATCACGACACTTTTCCTTCTCCTTTTTCCAAAATACTTTTTCCAAGAAGTATTTGTTTGTCATGCCTGGGCAAACTTCTACAGTGAACTTAAATTCTGTGTGGTTATCCTTTTTTATTTATTCCTGGCTCAAAAGTACATGTGTTTTGTGTAAGATTTAAAAGTGCTGTATGTTAGTCTTATTGGTGGGGGCAGTTTTAGCTAGAAGAGCATTTTTTAGTCTTCCTAGAATTTCTGTGATGTTTATACTTTTTTTTTTCTCCTTATTGAAATATAAGGAAAAATACACTGATCTAGCCACAACTTTTTGGATGCTGAAGATATTGTCTGAAATAAGTCCAAAAACTCCTTCTTGATTTAGCTCTGAAGTTGAAATTTCATCTGTAGAAAATACTATTTTATGAAAACTTAGCTGCCATTTCTTCTTCATCTGTTAGTAGTAGCAGAAGTCTTCCTTGGGTGCAGATTCCTTTATTTTTCCACATGTATGTTCAGCTTCTCAAGTCAGCTAAATTACCATGCAACTTGTGTAGAGGCAGCCCTCCTGTTCCTCCAACCTCTGCAGCAGTGATCAGGAGGTGTTTGAGGTATGAATTTTGCCTGCTGTCTTTCTTTTAAGCAGTTTGGAATAAATTGTCATCTTAATGCTGTTCTATGAAGAGAGAAAATCTCTAAAAGGAATGCACTTTTGAATGCTTCACAGAGAAAAAATGACAGTTTTCTTAGGAGGCAAGAATTTCTCTCTTATTATCTGGGGAGTGCACTGTGTATAATCTCAGACAAGAAAGTCCTTTTTTGTCTCTGCAAACCTGAATGTAGAAACTTTGAGAAGAAATTAAGGTCTCCACTGAAATACACATCAATATACAGATTGGAAACAGCTTCTGAAATTTAGTTTACTTTGATAGGAGTGTAACGTCAGCAAAAATATTTCTTGATGAAAAAGACCCAGAGAGCAAAAAAGATGTCTTGTAAATGCCACAAAATCATTAGAGGAAGAGGAGGGTATTGTTTTCTTTCTGTAATACTGTTGTGTAATGTGAACCGAGGCTTGAAAATACAAATGGCATTTCCTGTTCAAATTTATCCTCCCCTGGAGAACAACACAAAAAATATTCTCATTAAAGATCTGGAATAAGTGAAAGGAAATGACAGATTCCTAGGGCTATGCAGCCATCTATGAAATGTTCCATAGCCAAACCTAACAATGAGCTGACACCAGAATACCAAAGGTTATGGTTACATTAGATAACACCCCTTACATACCAAATTGCATGAAGAAGACAGTGTTACAGCATTACACTCTTTTATGTGCCCAAAATGTGAGGAGAAAAAGTTTTCTTTTCTTTTTTGTTTTTAACTAGAGGCGCTAAACATAAAAGTTCTCATCTTTGGGATTCTGGACCACAAGACTATTGTAGCTTAAGCTTTCTCCCAGATGTGGATAGCTTAACATTACTAACTAATTAATGTGTTAAAAGCCAAAATAATCTCTACCTTGGCTCTTGTTTTTGCTCCAGGTCTGGAATGGCTGCTTGGTATCTGAAGAGGCAATTGCCCCCTCTGGTTGTTTATGGCCCACTGCAGAATACAGAGGAGTTGTTGCTGCCATTTTCACAGGAGAGGTGTTAAAGTTAGGGCAAACCTTGTGACTACTTCTGCAGCATAGAAATGCTTGTTTAGGTGTTTTTCCTTCAGCACTGAGAGACAATTTTTTTTTTTTTCCTAAGGTAGTGTTAAGCTGAGTAAACTAAGTTTGAGAAATCCTGTTGCAGCTTGCACACTGAAACAAAAATTTAGATGGTATATACAAATTGTTAACGTAGAATTAATAGTTGTACTTAATGATGGATGAATGGATGGGTACAGATATTTCAGAAAAGATGTGCTTGTAAGAAAGAGGAGTGAAGTTTCCCTTCGTGGAAAAGAGTGTCTGAGATATATTGTGGTGGTATTTTCTGGGATGCTCTGATGGCCCGCTCTTAAGGGAATAGTAGGTCATAGCAAATGGATGACAGTGTAGTTGAGACCCTGTGAGTAAGAGTTAGAGGTGAGACCAGGAACTGTGGCATTATATTGAGTCTTTGTTACAGACCACCTGGGCAAAGTGAAAATAAAGGCTAAAGCCTTCTTTACACAGCTGACAATGTTTCTGAAACATTTTTTTTTCAGAGGGGGAACTCTGACCCTTCTTTTCAGGGAGTCTTTAACTTCCCTGGCATTTCCTGGACAGGTAGTATGGTGGGATGTAAGCAGTCACAGAGATTTCTGGAGGGTATCAGGGAAAATTTCTTGAGGCAGGTGATGGAAAGACCCGTCAGATTATTAGAATAATTGGCTACAGTGTTTGCAGAATTGTGGCGTTCAAGATCATGAGTATATTGGGGAGAAAAATGTTAGAAAGTAGAGACCTTGAATAGAGACTATTCAAAAAACTGACAGGAGGAGATGTCAGGGGAGGCAGCTCTAAAAGGCCTTTCTGACAATCCCATGTGAGTGTTGTAAATACCTCAGCAATCTTAAATGCCACTAGATGCCCGTGTTTAGGCTACTGAATCATGACTGGAGTGACTGATCAATGTAGACCTCTTAGAACACACAACTCACATACAGGGATCTGAATATAGATGTCTTAATCTGAAACTGAATTCCATTTTTAGAGTTTCAGCCTCAGGAACCTGCTTGCCTTTGGTTCATAGTAGGTCCTGTTTTACAATTGAAAGAAAATGCCTGTCANGGGATCTGAATATAGATGTCTTAATCTGAAACTGAATTCCATTTTTAGAGTTTCAGCCTCAGGAACCTGCTTGACAGGTTTGCCTTTGGTTCATAGTAGGTCCTGTTTTACAATTTAAAGTAAATGCCTGTCAGATTGTTGATGAGAAAGAAGATGACCCCCAGAAATTTAAAATGTGAACGTACCAGATAAAAAAATTAAAATTGTATTCACTGCAGAAAGAGATTTCAAAACTAAAGCTTGAGATGTAATAAATGTCAGAATTTCAGCCAGTCTTGCTGAAACTATTTTGACTCTGAGACTTAGAATAACAACATTGAGGACTTTGGNATAAGTCCTACCTACTCTTGAGTTACCAGGTGCCCAGGAAAGGAGCATTGCATTACAATTAAAAAAAAAAATTAGGAAATACAGTGTAATTATAAATGTCTTGTTGACAAATGGAGGCAGCAATATCTTAAAGGAAGCCATGAAGGTAGTACAGTTTGCCTTTCTACATTTTTTACTTTGTTATCACTTGTATTGCAAGTGTCAAGATTACTCTATAATAGATAATGCTGGTATCTGCCAATGTAGTATTATGCTATTTATAAATAGCTTTCATTTTCACAATTTCCAGTGTTAACAGACCAAAAAAAACTCCTGAACAAATAAATCTGGAAGAAGACTGAGGTTTGAAACTGAAATTACTATTACTGACATTTCAGCATCAGAATTATATAGACATTTGCTGAATTTGGTTTCTGTTTTGCATCCATGGTTTGGATTAAACAATACTGTCAAATTGTAAAATTATATGGATTAGTGCTACAACAGAATGAAATGAAACACAGATTATTTTAAAAATTGCTACAATAGTACTAGTTTATCATGAAAAGCTGGAATAGCTACATTTATAGTGTTTAAAGCTGTTTTTTTATTCCAAATCCTTTTCATTTGATTACTGTATACATTATTTGGAGACGCATATTTACTTTCTTGCTTGTAGAAAAATGTGAATAAATATGAAAAATCCACTTGGAGCAATGGAAGTCGTGATGCTAACCCTATCATCAGCCCAATAGTTAATAGAAAATACTGAGTGGGTTCACTTCCTTTCAAGTGTTGTTTTCAGCATAGTATTTGCACCCTAAATTAGTAGACTGCAAGTTCTTGCAGAATGTAAAATGCGTGCTTTATAGCTCGCTCCTTAGAATGCAGGTATGCCTCTTTACAACTGGTCAAAGCAGAATCAGCTACAGCACATTGCTCCAAATCTCATCCTGGTGAATTTTGAATGCCTTGAGGGCTATTCAGAATATCCCTGGAAATGGGGACATTCAAAAGCAGCAGAAGTGCCTTCCAGGTCCAACTGTCCTGCGAGCCTGTAAACTTCCTGCAGTCTGGAGAGTGAGTCCCTGGCATCAGCATCATTGTCACTCGAGCCTGCCACTGGGGCTGGAGCCCTAGTCTGGGAATCCATGGACACAGATGGGCCACTCATTTGGCTTATGGATTCATCTGATAATTGGATGGGAAATACCTGCTGTTTATGGCTCCCTTATACTACACTTGATTTAAAACTATTAGGAAAGATTGGTAATGCAAGCCTTTGCTCCTGACATCTGAACAGTGAAGTTGTTACAAGTGTTTCTGGAGGACATAAATCAAGAAATCAGAGAAACTGTTTCAATCTGCATGCATTTTTTAAAGAAGTCTCCGTCATTACTTGCACTTACTGGTAATTTCCTGTCAAACTTGTAGCTCAAGGTTTCTGTCTTTTCTTGTGCTTTATTCCCCAGTGGAATAGCTGAGCTCATATGGCTGTTCCCCTTGAAAATCTTTTGGAGTGGTTTAAGTTTTCCCTAGTTCTCTTGTTCTTCCTCAGGAGACACTGTGACCATCTTCCTTAAAATGGCACATCAAATATAGAACTCTTGGTTCCATTAAGAGTCTTCCCCTGCACTTAGGTTTTTAGTAAATAACATTCTGCTTTCAAGAGATAAAAAATTGATTTGTGGTGATTCACTCTAGGTGCTTCTTCTCAAGTAAACTCTAACATGTATGTGTTGGAGAAAGTCTAAGCAATTTTCCAGTAAATAAAGGCATTTTGATAACTCAGACATGCTGTTCTGTCATTATTTACCCAAGACTCTCTCTTCCGAAAAATAAATAGGACTTTTAGATTAGGAAGTGATTTCCTGAAAGTTCTTTGCTAAGAGTTATATTGCTTAGATAAACCAAGTGTGGGAGTTTTTGCTGATAAGCAGGAGAATTGCAATCTTTTCAAGGGAGAAATGTAAGGTTGAAACAGTGAAGCATCTTTTGAGGGAAATTCTCCAAAGTTTTTTAGGTGCAGAAGAAGACACAGTATGCTGTGACTTATACTTCATGTTGTCAAACTGTTTGAAAAAAGGAATTGCATCATCATGTACATCTCTCTTTCTCTATAGAGAATATTTTAAGGTACTCCACTAGATTTTGAAAGTAATTGCAAGCAAAATTGCCAGCACATAATATCAAAAGTGTTGAGGCAACAGGAAGGTGTGTTTTAGTCTTAGTACTGTCGAAAGGTGGTAGTGGTTTAAGGCAGAATGGAAATGGAGTCAAGGCAATGTCTGGGCAATGACTCAAGGACCTGACATAGGTGCAGGTAACAACACCTGTGACCTCTCAGAACATATATTGCTTGTAATTTTTTTGGTTTTTTGTTTGTAATTTTTTTTGTAATTACAAGTTATACAAAGATCTGACTAAAATGCTAATATTTTGAGTTCTTGTTTTGAGAGTAAATTTGAAAAATCATTTTATTGGTTTTTTTTAAACTTCATTTTATGCAACTCATGAAAAATGCTTTACCATCTTGTAATGATTTTCTGCCTTTATTTTGCCTTGTGGCTGACTGCTTAATGTTCTGTGATTTTGCTAGAATCAAGATTATTGAACAATCTGTTCTAAATACTTTAGTGTTGTAGAACATATTAATGCTTATGCGAGACAAAGTAAAACTGTACTATTTTGTTCTGAAAAGATATTAGCTATTGGATTTGTTTGGCTGAATTTTTTGATATTTTTTAATGTATGTCTTTGCTGTGGTGAACTAAATTGTATAAATGTAATAATGGATCAATGAAGATCAAACCAGGCTATTGATCGCTTCAAAATAATTTTTATGACATGTAAATGTTCTCTGTCAGTAAAGAATGCGATTGATTTAACTTTTTCTAATAGGAGTTGAATTTAGGTCTGAACAGCCTCACACTTGTACAGATGGAAATGATGAGCCCACCACAGAACATGCCCTATCATATTTTATTGTGTCACTTAATATATCAGCGTAAAACCCTGATATGATTTGCTAAATAGTGCTTGAGCAGCACCACGTGAGTAAATGCAGCACTATGCAGCTTGTGCATGGGATGTGCTCAGTGTTGACTACTGCTATCTCTGCTCACATTTGTTGATATTTATAAACATTTTTCTTTCAGTTGCTTATAAATTCCATGCCTGAGAAATTCTTGTACTCATACAGGTTGAGGCAGTGAAATTAAAGGTGAACGATGTAACTTTCAGAAGGTCAGAATCTTATTTATTTTTCAAGAATCTTGTTGTGTACCTGTGCTTTATGTCAGATTTTCCATTATTTGCAAAAGAAAAAGGAATAAAAGTACTAACAGAAACCCTTGAAATAAAATAGGGACAAACATGTAAAGAGATTTTATTTTTTGTAACATGGCATTTTCAAGAATAGGATATGGTTTCTCTTTCCAGACAATAATAGTTGTAGTTCTAAGATTTGATTTTATGCTAAGCAATATCTTTTTCCTTGAGTACTCCCATCAAGGATCTTTCAAGAAAACAACAGAGATACATTACTCTGTTGTTCTGACACTTGTGTCTTGTGCCGTATATAATTACATATAATAAAATGACTTCTGTCACATAAATTTTGTAGATACAGTGGAAAAATAAGGAACTGCTATCCTTTAGATAAAATTAAACGTTTTTTAATTAGGAACTCTTATAGTTTGACAGTGTTGACAGGAAACACCAGCTATGACAATCTTATGAGCAAACCTCAGAGAAAAACTTGTGGGGGGCAAGGAGCACAGCAGTGAAAATGCTCAGCTCTCGTAGCCGTACTCTCATCTGTGGCCAAATGGGCAGACAGTAAAGCATGTGTTTTCTCCAGAGGCAATTCCCACACGTAGTTCGAAGTATAGGAAAGTGATATGATATCAGTGACTTCCCTGATATGAGGTGATTCCTCTCTCCAGAGCTGGAGGTACCCTTTTCCCATGAACTGGTATCTCCTTCCTCCTCTCTGTCACTTATATGTGAAGGAAATAGAGCAGAATTTTTTTTCTTAGCCTTATTAAAAGATATTTGCAGGTTTGTACACGAAGAGACATTTAGCCTTATTTTAGACACATGTAATTGTGTAGTCTGAATATCCAGTTTCTGTACATCTTTGACTTTTACGTAGTCTTTTCAGTAATATTCCTCTATTATTGTATGTTTAATTATAAAACAGTGTTCTTCCTATAGTTTTATAACATAGAATGTTTATAGTATACATGCTCAATAATCAGAGGTAGTGCCAGCATTGAGATTTGACTTCTGTGTTTGCAAATTTGCTGTTTTTGTAAAGTCAAATTTGAGGCCATAATAATTTTTTATTAGGACATGGTAATGAGGTGCTTAGGAATAAATGTAGCTGAGTGAAGCAAAATTACACCTAAGCAAACTCAAATTTTCATAGTTTGTGATATAAGGTGATAGTAGTAAGTAATAAAGATCAGAAAGGATTATGTGAGGTTTTTTTTCTTTCTTTGACATTCACTAAAGTCAAACACTGAATCAACTAGTACCAGCTTATCTACTTAGGTGATACATTTAATTGTCAATGAAAATTTTCATGCTAGGAGTTGGTTACTGAACTATTGTATAAGTAGGTTTCCACAATCAGGCTGAATGTTGATTTCAGTACTGTTCTGTTTCATAGTACAATCTTGAAGAAATGCCTTTTGAAATGCAAAAATATACATTTTGGTGAATGACAGTTCTATTTTGGAGAATTCCAATTTAGCCTGGTTTTGAAGAGCAGAAAACCAGATCCACAAAAGAGCTCAGATCTCCAAAATGTCTTTTAAGTGTATGTTTAAGTAACGAAGTCTAAATTCAATTTGTAAAGAACCTTTCAGATTTGCCCAAAAGTCTGAATTATCACTATTGAATTTCTTCATTCCTCAAAGTTCTGTTTTTCTTTGTATCTCCTGTCCATCTTCTCAGGGCTCAGCAACGTGATATCTGTTTGCTTTGCACCAAGTGCCTGTCAATACTTGTTTGAAACTTCAGGTTTGGCCTGCATCTGACCAGCATGTCTCTCCTAATCCAGGAAGTGTGTTTTTATCACCTCCATTGTATGCCGGCTGCATTTGTCCACATATAAAATTTATTCCGTTTGTTAATGAAAATTATGTTCAATGGCTGATTGCATTGCGCAGTCTAAATATGCTGCTGACCTGCAACATCATACAGGGTACAGCAGATGTTCCAGCTGAATTTTTGCTGCTTCCTTCCCTCAAGGAAGGATATTCTGTATATGGATGACAAATTTGAAACAATTTTTTTGAAAATTTCCTCTTTTTATGACTTGCGTTTCTTTTTAAAATTTGATGGAAACTGGACATTTAGTTCAAAATTAGTAGGAGTGATGGAAATAGAAGAACAGGGCATTTCAGATGGGTTCTTTAATTTGAAACTAGTTTAAAATTATGAGAGGCTCCTATTTTTTATGTCACTTCATATAAACCATTTAGTTGCTTTAGAGCATGTGAGCAAAAACTGAGAAATGTGCACTTGGCTGCAATTTTCTGTCAGATGGAGTACTCCAGCTCTTGAGGAGGTATTCTGCATCATAGTAAAGTTACAGACTTTTTGTCAGGCAGGTGCAATATATTTAAAAATCTATGGGTAGTAATCTTTAGTGTCTTTGTATCCATTTCAGCCTTTATCCATTTTAGCATAACTAGTTGTGCATTCTTAGAGAATATTATTTACATAGGATGAGATTCTCCAAGAAACCTGGAAAAGAGTGTTCCTCATTAGATGTTACTAAGGCAGCTCTTTAAACCACCTATTGTCTAGTCTCATTCTGCTATTTTTTTCACTTCAGGTTATTTAAATATTATTTGTTGGGTTTTTTTTCAAAGATAGGGTAAGTGCCATGTATAACTTCTTAATTGCTTATGACACCATTAATGATAATTTCATTTGTTTAATGAAATAGTACAAATGTCAAAGCTGTTGAAATGAAAATTTCTTTTTTTTTTTTTTTAAACTGTTCAGGTAACTACTTCATCCATAAGTGGGTTTCTGAGGTCTTTCTGTTCCTGTTATTCCTAGAACCACTCATGCTTTAAGTACTGGGAATAGTTAGAATCCTCCAGGATGTTTGAAAGCATATCTTACCAAGTCTTTGAAAGACCTTGACTCAAGACCTTTTAAAACTTAATTTCCAGAGTAATCACATTCACTGTAAACATCAGGATATGGCAGAGAAGCCAGGTGGACCAATTTTCTTGAATCAATCAGAATTGCTGTCTGTGTGAGGATATATGTTTCAATTCCTGCATTTCTTTCAGTGTACTCAGCTATTACTTGGAGAATAAAAACACAGTCTTTTTGTGGTAGCTGACACATCTAGAAATTTTTCTTTTACCTCACGTGAAATAGGCATGTAATACTAATGGATAAATTTGGTTCATCTGCAACGTGGTGTATGCATGCAGTCTAAACATATGCATATTACATATGTACCATGTATACATATATATATATACTTAGCAGATGTTTTTGAGGGCAATTACAGTGTTCCTTTTCCTTTTCTAAAAAATCTTTCAGTGGCTTAATTAGCCAGAGTACCTACTAGCAGATACCAGACGTCAAATAAACTAAGTTTACTCACCCTCCTTATGTTCCTTCATGGTCCTAGTAACTATTACTATTATTACTAGAATTAGAATTAATAATTATAACAATACTATAACTCAGTAGTAGAAATATAATTAGTAAAATAGGTTGTTCAGTATTTTTCAGACCATTCTTTCCAGGTGCTTTTATTTTAATTGGTATCAAGTATTTTACAGGTACATGTGTTACAATTATTTGAAATGAAAAATGGAGTAAATATTTGTGTTATGCAATAGTTGGTAATGCACATATCTTCAGGTATTCCAGAATAGCTTCATTTTTATTGCTTCCTCCATTCCGGCCTTTATATGCTATTAATAGATGTTTATGTTTATTTAAAACTGTGATGGTTGGTAAAGGTGTGTAAGGTAAATCTAGCTCATCAAGTACTCAGGTGGCCTCCTGCCTGTCTGCTCACAAGGCCCTACTCCATGACTTTAAGATTTCCTCCACTTTCTGTTGCTGAAGTTCAGTTGCTGCATCATTGTATGAACAGACCTAAACTAGGCTTCGTTTTTTGGCTATGTTTTGTCCATGTGCTAAATGCATTTCTGCTCGCACAACAAGAGAGAAACTTAAGAGAAAAATGTGACCTATGATTTGAGGAGTAGAGGATGCTAGAGGAATGCAAAGGCAGGTGGACATTAGGAAGCTATCACTTACGACTGTACAGTAAGCATGGTTGAACACTGCCAAATGCAATTACTGATTCCCACTTTGGATAGGTTTCCCTTGAGGTTACAAATTTTTAAAAGGAAGCACAGAGAAAATACTTTCCTAATAATGTATTCTTTGTGGATGTTTGAACTTGGAAGGCCAAAAACTTTTGGCAGCCAAAATCACAGGTCTAGCTGTAAGCCTTAGCCACATACTGGCGCAGTATTTTCAGTTCACCTCATAAAGGTAAGCACCCATATTCATAGTGCAGTTAGATAAAAGATTGCTAGAACTTCAGAATAACTAAGATACAAGAGTCACAGGGAAAATACTTCTGAAAATTTCACTGGTATGTATTACAAGGTGTTTAAATATCAACTTTTGGCATTTAACTCTATTGCTTTTGTACTGGGGATCCTAATTGTGACATATCTGCTGTGTGTGAGTTTGTATTGCACTTGGCCTGATTGCTGAGGTATTTCCCAGATTTTCAATTACTTTTTTTGCATTGTGAAAAAAAAAAGGCGAGAGAAAATGCACAACAAATCTTGCTCATTTCCATTTCCATGCTTTTATTTTACAGGAGACACATGAAATTGTGGCTATCAAGAAATTCAAAGACAGTGAAGGTAATCTTTTCTGCTGCATGATCTTTAATGTCAGTAACCACATTGTTAATATCTATCCTGTTAAAATGAGAAGTCTCATATAGCAAGATGTGATTTTTAAAAGATAATGATTTATTAGCTCTGTAAATATTTCAAGACACTTGATCTTTCATATCTTCCTAAAGATTGCATTATGCACTCTAAGTAGATAACCACCTTTCTTTCTTGATGCATCTGTCTTAATATGGATGAGACTGTGGTACTGTACATGGTAGGAAGATAAGATCTACCATCTGGCGATTAGATGTGACCAGAAAATGTGAAAAAGTCCTCTTATAATAGTGACTTGCAGAGTCCGTGGACTTTATCACCCTTCATATGTGAGAGGGGATCTAAATGTCCAGGCTACTTGAAGTTGTGAATGGAGGAGACTGAAAGAAGTTGTTGAGGAGTTCAGTCACCGGAAGATGAATCTTGGAGCTCTCAAGGATCCGTGGAGGGAGCTGGGTGGTGAGGCAGCAGCTCTGTCCTCACTTCAGCAGGCTTCAGCCTCCTCAGGAAACCTGCTCTTCGTCCCTTCACAGCAGACCCTGTGTACTCTGCAGCATTGCTGAGTTTGCTGAGAGGGAGGAAGAGCCAATTTCTGCAAGGATTAATGTTGCTGGCAAAGAGGGTGGTGGAAGACAGGACACACAGAAATTCTGAGTGCTGCACACACACTTTCCTCACCCAGCAGTAATAAACCCAAAGAACTGTACAAGGCAAGGCTGGCTCTCTGACCCACGCTTGCTGGGGGACAGGGAATCACCATATCCTGCGGCGGGCAACGCTGGCAATCAACTATGAGAGCAGCTCTGTACCTTGTGTGCATCATAAGTCAGCCCTGAGCCCCAAAGGCCTCCACCAACAGGAGAAGTATGAAGTGTGAGGGGAGTCATCCTGGTGTGATGCGATGCTGCTGTGGTTTGCTGTGTACCGAGGCTTTAGCCAAAAGTTAGCTATGTTGTTTAAAGAAACAGCAGTCACTTTATTTTAGCAAACTTTTCTGTTTTGCTATCCTACAGGATTGCTGGTGGGCAACCTGATAGTGGTGTTGATTACAAGAGCTATTTTTTCAGAGTCAGTCAGACACAGCAAAGTCTGATTTGCATCTTGCTCTGCAAAGTGCAATCTCTGCTTGGCATGTCATTTTCCCAGACACTTGAAGAGTATGTTTGATAAATGTTTTAGCTCTGCTGTTCAGAAAATTGTTTTAAATCACTGTAAACAATGTAGAAGATAGTTTAATTGTGGTGACGGTCTTGACCAGGTCATGAGAGTATCTGAATTGCTTTAAGGAACTTGCTGTGGCTATTCAGTACAGATCCTAGGAAGTAACTCTCAGTGTTAAGCCCTAAACAGGACTGTTGTATTAGCTTGTCTACCAAAAAATGAAAACCAAGAATACAATATTGCCATTAGGTCTGGCTTTCCAAGGGTATTACATAATATCAGTTTACATGACTGATGACTGCTTCTCAGATTTGTAGCTAGTTGTTTATGAGTTTTTGGAAATATGACAGAAGTTCTTTTGATGCATTTGATTCAGCCCATTTCACATCTGTCTTGTTAATATGGTAGTTCATTAGAAGTTTGAATATACAGTAATTGTTTCTATTGACATTTTTGTTTCACTGAATTTTTGCCGTTGTTTGACATATGAATACTAAGTGTGCTGGAAAGTGACTGTCTTGTTATAGATGAGATTATGCAATCAGGCTGATGCAAGTCAACATCAAGCATTCAGTTTTAAAATGAAAAGATTTAGATTGCTCTAAATTATATATTTTTAAATCAAAACATTTGTGATTATAGTATTTTGTTTTCCTTTTCCCTCCTGCTGCATTCAGTTTTTTTATTTTTCACCCTCTCTCTTCTGATGATGATTAGTGCATTTGCATGACCAATGTTATTTGCTCTTCCCTGCAAACATCATCTTGCCTTTTGCCTTGGAAGAACAATTTCTCTTCCTTGTTTCTTCTTCCTCTGTCTTGAACTGTCTTTGTGGTACATGACCTGTAAATGTGATTTAGCTTTAAATTTATGCAAGCATTTCCTATTTAGTAACTCTCTGTTGTGGATAACTGTTGTAAGTGATTGAGTATGCTGTTTCTATGTGTGCATGAGCAAATTTACTGAATTAATGGATTTCATTTTACTAAATGAAAAGTAAGACTTAATATAGTCAGGTCTACTTCACATATCATTGCTAGTATCCATTAGAACCTAATTAGTTCAGGGCCCCGTAATGATAAGCAGTCTGTGAAGCACTCCTCCATTCCTGAACACCTTTCAGACAATTAAATTGTCAAATCAGTTAAATTAAAATTAAATTTAATTGATGAAACAGTTAAATTTCTTGACTCCTCTGAATTAGATTCAAGACTTTGTTGCATCAGTACTTACTCTACTGCCTTCTGTGGCTGCTACACTGGTCTGGCATTGCTGAATTTCCTTTGAAAACCATGTGGGAACGTACAGGACTTAAAAATCTGTGCTTCAGTCTTAAAATTTGTCATGGCTTTTGGAAAATAAAATTATTTCAAAATCAAATACATTTGTTTGGTATTGTTGAAAGGTGAGCCTTGCATTACAGTGTTTCTGCTGAGGACAACCTTCCCAGTGGTTTATGCGTGTGATGTGTATTTGTGGGTTAGAGCATGTACACACATATGAATGTTTCTTTGAAGCATATCAGTTCCTTTCATGATAAAAAAGGAAAGAAACTATTTGTTTCTTGTCACTTTCCCTGTCACAGAAAACCTTTATGGTAGTGATGAGAAATCTGCGAGGATTGCATAATAAGCACAGTCATCGTTTACCTCTCTTCCAATGCAGAATTATGCAGACAATGGAGAGTCCACATTGGAAAACAAGCTTTTTAGTCTCTTTAATGTCTAAAACCAGAGAATTTAATCAGAGGTTCAAAAGAAATCTTTATAACACGTTTTAATTGGAGGGTTTGTTTTGTTTTTCAAGCAGCTTACTCGGTCACTTTTACTTTACACTCTAGAAAATGAAGAAGTCAAAGAAACCACTTTACGAGAGCTTAAAATGCTTCGCACTTTGAAACAGGAGAACATTGTGGAGCTGAAGGAAGCCTTCAGAAGAAGAGGAAAATTATACTTAGTTTTTGAATATGTGGAAAAAGTGAGTTAACTTGCCACAGTTAAATCATGAGCTTACTGAAGATGTCTTTAAAATTGCTTTTATTTTTAAGAATTAAGCTATCTTAATCTCTAAAGAGAAGCAGCAGAAATTTTAATACGAGTTGTACTTAGAGATCTGTTGTGAGACAGCAACACTGATTACTCTTGTTTTTATGTCATGTGTTGGTATTTTTTAAAAACAAAATCTTCCATTTGTGAACACCAACATGTTAAAAATTATGCAGACTGGAATACATATGATTCGAAGAAAAGTTTCCATCTGAACTATTTAATCCAGTTTAATTGTAAAGCTGGATAACTGTCCTGTGTTATGTTGTGTAATGAGTTTTGACGTAGTCTTTCAAAACAAGATCATAGACTTTTGACCTTGCAATCTCTTTCAACTTTCTCCACCCTTCCCTGTTAAAAATAGGACTTTTTTGTGTATTTCTGTAACAAGGCCACTATCAATAGTTGCTTAGAGGGATTTGGCAAAGACCACTGTAATTAACTCCAATCCTGACCTCATTTTGAAACTATTCCAAAATTTCCTTAGATTGGCCTACTACTGCCAAGCATCCTGATCTGCTCCAGAGAGAAACAACCTAGAACAGATTGGTCTTTTGTAATTTTTGCAACCTTCCTGATGAAGGTTGACCTTCCCTCTGAATTCTAACCATTTCGCATGTCTTCATGGAAACAGTTAAGTGGTATTCAGATACACAGACTAAAAGAAAATGCAGGTTTAAATTTGTCTATAGCCTTCATGAGACACTGTTCTTTTAACTGAAATTTTAATTTTATTTCCTACCGGTGTGATGTTGCAGTCTAGCTGAGTGCTAGTCCTCTGCAGTCAATTTTCTCTCATGCAAAAAGTTCTCACCCTAAATGTTGTCTCCTTTACATCAAGTTGACAACTTATTTTATTGTATAACTTGACTACATAATGTGAGGTGACCTATATTAGCCCACAACTTGGCAGAAATCTGTTTTGGTTTTCACCAGCAGATCAGCAACTTCCAATGTGGTGGATCTTACTTGGATCTAACATTCAAAGCTTGACTTGTTTCACCCATGTTTCTTGTAATTGATCTAGAGACATGAAGTATCTTTGATCACACACCAACTTAGAACATACATTTACTTTTCTGTTTTCCTTGATTGGCTAAGGTATCTGGAGAAGTGGGATGAAAGAGCAGCATAAGTAAAAGATATTTAATTGATCTAATAAAGGGTGTATATTTAAAAACTAGTTAATATTGGTAAAAACACCAGGCTGCGATATCTGACGTTACTTGCATCAGAATAAAATAACTGTGATAAAGGCAGGCATCATGTATAATTTGTATGTAATGTCATTTCTGTATTAATGTTCACCTTTCTTTTCAGTTAAACTTAGAAGTAAATGAACATTTCTTATTTTCAGGTATCTTAAGTTGTGTCACCCATAGTTTCTTTGAAGACCAGGATGTTTCTGTATTCTTTGGATGAGGGGAGAGTAGAAGGAATTAAAAAATATGGTAGAATTGACTGATTTTTTTATTTAATTGATAATGAGCACTCTGTGTCCTTTGGGGAATGTTAACTCTGCAATACTGAAATCCAGATTACTTAAATTCACATTTAGTCTAATCTCCTTTATTCATCATCCCCTTAGTTAATGTCTTCATATAGGATTATGTCTTCCTGTGTTGATGCTATTATTTTGTTTTGTATTTGTAACACTAACTTCTTGACTTACTTATCCAGATCCACAGCCTTCTGTGTGGACAAGAATCTTACTAAAATCAATATAGTTTCTCAATAGAAAATTCCTTTCCTCAGATCTGAAATGTGTTTGTAAGAAAACTGACACTCAAGCACATAAGTTCCAGTATTTACTCCCAAACTGAAAAACTTAGGAGTGTTTTAAAATATCAGCAAAATATCTCCTCTTCATTAAAACATGTTGCAAGAGAAACCTCAAAAACTTTACTGTACTGCTAAAGAAAATGTTTGTCAAAGACAAGGTAAATTTACTTTTAATGAAAAATCTATAAATGCTCAATTCAATAATTAAATTAGTTGTGTATGGCGAAATAGCAAAAATATTTTGGTGTTCAGTAGATAAGACTTTTTTTCTTTCTTCAAGTGGGCTGCTGCTGCCCATTAGTATTTCAGAAATCAGTATACAAACTTCACTGTACTTCTAATCGTGCAAAATTAGAGACATTTGCTAACATAATGGGAATCTAAGTGTTCTTTTTCAAAGAGGAAATGAAAAACTAGTAAAAACAGTAAGTTTATTTTCTTTCCTATTTATATCCACAAAATAGTTATCTGGCTGTAGTTGCTGTAGTGCCAAGATGTCCAAGATCACTATAGCTGATCTGTAGCTGCAGGATATTCCCTAGGCCTCTGTTTATGGCCCTGTGAGGCATTTTTATATCTGTTACTTCATTTGCACCAAGAGACTTGTGTTGTTTTATACCCAGCCATATACAGATACAGCTGGTAATTCATCAAGGTCCTGCAGTGTCAAAGTGGCTGAACTAACTTAATGAAGAGAACAGTATGTTAAAATATTGTTGAATATTTAAAAAATGCTTTATTTGCTAAACTTTTTGTATGGCCACGCACCTGACCTGGTGTTTCTGTTTAAGCAACATTTTGCAACTAAATGACTTTATAGGTGTTTTAGGGAAAGTGGTTGGATGACAGTTTTTTAAGGCCCGGTGCTATATTTGTGGTTCACCTTTTAGGATTATTGTCTTCACAATTGTTTTCTCCAGAATGAAAATAGAGAAAACTACTGATTTTCCATAGCTGAGCTCTGTATCCCAAAAATGTGACTTCAGAAGGCTGGAAGAATGTTGTCTTCCAGCAGCTAGAGTATAGCTCTTTTAAATAATGTGTCTTTTAAACATTTAGAATATGCTTGAATTGCTAGAAGAAATGCCAAATGGAGTTCCACCAGAAAAAGTGAAAAGCTACATCTACCAGCTAATTAAAGCAATTCATTGGTGCCATAAGAATGATATTGTTCATAGAGGTAAGTGTGTACTTCTCCACATGAGTAAGACCATTTCTAAAGAGAAACATATTACAGCTTGAAGTAATTTGCATTTAACATAAATATAAGCAAATGTTTTACATCAACAGGGAAAAAATGTAAATTTGGCTGGATCTTAAATCTGCTGCATGGCTCCAGATCATTTTAAAATGAAATTCATCTACATAAAAAGTTTGCTGTCCACTGTCTTTGGGTAGTGATAAGCACAGCAAACTGTAACTGCAGGAACAGACATTGTCTAAGAAGAACGATTTTTTAAAAACATTTCATGGTGCTCAGTCATTTCACTTTTGAATCTGATAATAGAATATTAGAAGAAAAATAACCTAAAACTTAAAACTTTATCCCCTATGTTTTACTTGTTAAGGCAGTTCCTCGCAGCTCCCTTGAGTTCCAGCTCTGTATATTTACTTTCCCCTTCAGCTTCAAGCACTTAGAATACATATCTTGATGTACAGACTAGACTTTATCTAGTTTTAGGTATTTTATCCTGATTGAGTAAAATTGTATTTTGTTTTGTGACTTTGCAAGAGTAACATTTTTAATTAATATTTCCAATAAGATAAAATTCTCACGTAGTGTGCTTTTCATATTTAAGACCAGCTTGATTCTGCAAATATTTTCAAAATGTAATTAGAAAAATGTACTTTGTGTATAATATAGGAATGAAAAAAGGGCTTAAAACTGGGCAAGACATTTTTTTCTAAACAAATTACAAGAGATGATCAAATGGTCATTACAACTGAAAATGTTGAGCACAACATACTTAATATTTTATTGGTTAACTGGGTAATTGAATATCAGTCCTTTCTTTTATTTTGCAATAGGAAATATTGATATTGGTTTTCTGCCCAGGAGTATCTGTAAGCACATTTTATCTTTCCATATTTTGTTGGGAAACACTTTAAAAGACTTCAAAAGGCAGAAAATTAATTCTTCCTGTTCACAAACTGAATTGCTGGAAGCTGTTTCAGCAGTTGCTCTTGTTATGCTTCATTTATGATTGCATGAATATCTCTAAATAAGTTATAATGAAATAATATTTGTTGACAAAGTCCAAGGTTAAGAGAAGTTAACAGCCCCTTTTTTATTTTTTTTTTCACCTGCTCTGATACTTCAGATATCAAGCCAGAGAATCTCTTAATAAGCCACAATGATGTTCTGAAGTTGTGTGACTTCGGTAAGTTTGGAAGATACCTGCTGCTTACTTTTTAAAAGAATATCTCTTGCAGTGCAGTTTTGCCTTATTTTGTAAGAGTTCTTAATAGTATGTACTGTTTAAGTCTTCTAGCAGTCAGAATTGATTATTGCTTCAGGTTTGGGGCTAGTATTTTAATTGGAAAGATTTCTGGTCTTAATTTGCATATCCTGTGAAGTACCTGTTAACATGACTATAGAAGCACTGCATTTCTCTCTTCCTGTATTAGACAAAGTTTCTGCTTATGATGTTGCTGAGACTCAGCTAAGAAGAGCACAGATGATGGATGAGCTGATTAGGAGGCTGGCAAAACTATTGGTTTATCTGGCTTGTGTATTAAAAGAAAGTATTATTACTGCTTCTTTAGTAAAGACACAGTAAACTTGTACTTTCTGTATATTTTTGAACCCTTGGCTTTTGTGGAATGTTATGTGTGTAGTTATAGGTCAACGGTTTTTGTTACCTTAATTAAGGAATCCCATGTCCACCTGTGATTAATGAGTGAATGACTGGAGGTCAGAGTCAGAGCTGTACATGTTAGGTTAGCTCTGGTGTTTTCTGACCTACCAAGCGAGTCTAATGTCAACTTTCAGGCTTTGAAGAATCATCACCCAAGTACAAGGCGAACTTTGCCCATGTGAGTAATCCAAGAAGACAACAGGGCAGAATGTTCCAACACTCTGTATTTTTGTCCTAAATGCTACAAAAACACAGAATAAAATATTGTTCCCTCTGAAAAGCTTACAGTTTGGCTTGGTAAATAAAAGCCAATTCCATAATGTTACCCCAGGGGCACTTTTCAGTAAGAACAGTTCAAAAGCTGTCATTTCAAACCTCTGCAATTTTGAATGAAAAGAAGAACTGCTAACAAAATAAATCAAAATAGTTTTTAAGGAAGACAAGAAAGGTGTTTGTGTTTTGCAGTGCTGCTTATTCTTTTAATCCTAAAGGCATTTTGCTTAAACATTCAGAAACAATAACCGTTCTATGAAAAACCTTAGAATATTTGGTCCATATAATTTTTTTAATTCAGTGTCATTTATTCTGCAACGTAAGGTACTGCACAGCTTTGACAGAACATCAGGATACTCTTGTGCGGTGCCCTTGGTGCCCTTGCCTTTTGGGTACCCACAGGCCTCCTGTCTGCACCGCTGTGGCTGCCCTCCCCTACCTTCCACTGATGATCAGGGTCTTGGCACTGCCAAGCAAACCCTGCTGGGGGGCAATCCCACTGGCTTGTGCAGAGCTGAACTACCAACACAGGCAGCATCTGTCTGCACAGTGCACTCCCCAGTCTGGGCTGAAGCCACCACAAGCAGGAACAGCCAGTGGGCGCATGGAGCATGAGTGGGTCTTTGTGGGAGCTGTGCACCCCACATTGTCCTTCCCCACCCTCCCTCCCTCTTTTTTGGGGGTGAGAGATGTCCCTGCTTGAAAGTAATGCCATTAGAGTTGTCACATGACATCAGCTGACAGATCTCAATGTGAGCTTTTGTCAACATCCTCTGTGCAGCAGAATTGCAGGAAAATAAAAAGCCAGACGATGGTATGGTCGTGTTTTGGGCATCAGTTCTCACACCAGACAGAGATGGTATGAATTCTGCCAGCAGTGGTGTTTGCCGTGTGGTCTGTTGGCATGCTCATGCTGTGTGCTCCAGCCACGTCCTCTTCCTGCTGTTGGAAAAGATGTGCAATCACAGTGTGCTCAGAGTGATCAGCATAGTATCAAGGAAGGCAAACTGGTATTTCTGTGGTTCTTAATGTTCATGTGGGTTAGTTTTAATTTCAATTGGCCTTTCAGTTTAATTTAAAATTCTGAACAACTCTTGTAAGATGGAATCAATTTTAATTTTTTAGTGTTATTGCTAATTGACATAATTGCTAGTAGCTTAAACTATTACTGTAAAATATATGTCAGAATGGTGTTAACCACAAGTGTTTCTTGAGCGTGCAGAGACTCGGATATAAGAATTTGCCTCATAGCATGTGCTCTCCGACTACCTTACTTAATTCATGTTTTGGAGCATGGGAGCTTGCCACATACCATATCATGTTCCTCATGTGATTGCAAATACAAAGCAAATGATAATGCATCCATTTCCAATAGCCCAGTGGACAAAACCAGTTTGAACAGAAAAGTTCATCAATTTTTGACGAGATAATTCTTCATAATCCGTGTGCCATGTGTTCTGTACATACCGTGCTAAATAGAATTGGGATTGGTTGTTGTGCTTGCCTTGGACACATGTTCTGTGGGTGTCATTTCTGCCAATAGGAGTGGAAAGGGAGAACAGTACAAAGTGCCGATTACAGAAGATGCATCTGACTGTTGGAAATAATTCAGTTTTCTGACTAGTGTGTTTGCTGTTTCAACACCAGAGCTTCCAAACTGCTTGTTTTAGCAACCTCTTAATTTCTGTATAGTGTGTAAGCATAGAAATCGTGAAACATGGGACTGGAAAAGACCTCAAGAAATCCTCTAGTTTTTCCACCTACTCAAAGAAAGGATTAACAATGTCTGTGTCATTCTTGACAGGTGTTTGCTTAGTGTATTCTTAAAATTCTGAATAATAGAGGTTCCCTAGTGTTCCTAGGCATCTATTAAAGTACTTACATGTCATTAAGATTACCTTACGTCTAACTTAAATGTGCAGTGTTTCTCTGTAAGAAACTGACAACCTCCTCCTTTTTTTTCTTATATCTTCTTCCTTGACATCTCTCCTGCCATGTTCTGAGTTGTTTAAAATCCTTTCCTGAAATTTCTGATTTTGCTTATTTCTTTCTGCAGCATGATGCCTTTGCAAACTGTTTTCACAGTTGCTCTCACCCATATCTCCTCCTATCTTCATCTTCTGATTGGTTCCTTCTCACTGTTTAGAGTTTGTCTAATCTCCCTAGCTTCCTTCTCTTATTTTCATATTTCTGATACATCAGCACAATTTGGAAGAAGGAACAATCAGCAAACTCCATCAAAAACAAAAATAATTGTTCCCTTAGAAAGCTAAGCTTTCCTGAACTGTTGATTCTGTCCATCATCTTTCTGCATGGTGTCATAGGGTCAGAGCAATATTGGATCTATAAAATGCATTACCCAGCAGTATAAAGGTGACACTGAAGCCCATGATGATAACTTTGCTTTCTGTCTTGCCACATCAAATCCATGCTGTACCTGGTCTGTAAAGTTAGGGGTTGATTTTTACATTAGCTGGTTTCTGGACATAATAGCTCCTGTCTCTAACTAGGTTCTTATGGACTGGCCTGGAGAGAGGAGGATGAAACTTTGATTTTGTTGATTCTTCTGATGCACAGGAGCTCATGTGCTGCCAGGCTCATGTGTTTATTTCTATTATGTGACAACTTTTTTCCTTTCTTCCCCTCCCCGTTTCAGTCTGGGATTTCCCACAGTTTGACAGTCCCATCTATTCGGTGTAGCTCCTGATTGTCTTCCCTTTGTTCTTTAAACACATGAATGAAAGATTTTCCACTGCCAACATTAATCAGATAGCTCGTAATTTGAAACAGAAAAGGGGCTGCCTAAGCAGTTCTAAATATAGTAATATTTCAAAATTCACTCGATCTCCATGTTAGAAGTAAAAAAAAAAAATTCTTTTCCAACTTTTCTGCAGCAGCACCAGTAATGTTCATTAGACATTATGGGAACAGATATAAATTCTTGTGTTCAGACAGCTTTGAAATACCCATTCCTCATTATATTCATCCCATCTTTTAGTTTACTAACACTTGAAGTTAGAGGTATCTTGCAAAAAGTAACAGCTGTAGCCTGTGTCATTAACAAATTTATAATTGTTTTCTATGGTCACTAGTGTAATAATAATAATGATAATATTAATAATCTACATCTAAATTTTTACTTCACCTTGTAGTAAATTAGTATTCCACAGGGGTGAGTGGAACTGGGCTCCTTCATGCTAAGCTTCACACTTTCAGAATACAAAAAATAAAATTTAAAATTTTTTAAATCCGCAACTTTGCAAAATATAGTTGAATGGGAAAGGCAATTCTGGCAGCTTCTGCAAAGGAACTCAGATATAAAGAAAAACATCTATTGCATCTAAGTAGTACTTATCGAGTTCAGGAAATAAAGTTATGCCTTGCTCTTCTGCAACACTTTGGAATTTTTACTCTTTCTTCATTGTTCATGCAATAGCAGAAAGACTTATAGTGATTTCACTATAGACAATTTTGAACTGTGTTTTAATGCCACATCCCAATAAGAAAGCATTTTGGAAATGCTGCTTCTGCATTTCAGTCCCAAAAGTTTGTCTCAGTTTGAGCTTTTGTAAGGAGCCAACACACGTGGAGTCCTGCTGCTGAGATCTCTCTGTCCTGTCTCACCTAATTGTCAATTATTTATTTGAAAACAGTAAGACTTTATACTTTTTGAAAATAGTGCCGGCATCTATCCTAAGTACTTCTACATGAAAAATCCAGTAACATTATTGTGCTGCTTGGCTGACTTTTAATGAATGTAGGAGAATGAAAATAAAAGTTCAAATTATTCCTACAAATGGATTTTCCAGTATATACACTTGTTTTTCAGCCAGTGGTCATGATTGTTATGTCTTAGGATGGTAGAGAGCTTTTGGTACAATTGCCAATACATATCCATTTTAAATATTTTTGGTTTATTCTTAACAAAATCATGTGGACAAAGAAGTTAATTTGGACATGCTTTGTGATCCTAATTCATGAAGAACTTTGTTGTGAATGTGATGCTAAAGCAGTTGGGAAGCCAAAACATGTGGAGTGAGCCAAGTGCAGATATAAACAGTTTTGCTGATTTTCCTGGACTCCTGCATTTTATAGTTTTGAGGAGATGACCATTTTCCTTGCCAAGCCTGGGAGGGAGTGTCCTTAGATGAGAATAATAAGTGCTTTTTTGACAGTTTAAAGAATCAAAGACTGTAGTAGTTAGGTTCAAGAAGAGTCTAGTACACGTGCATGTGTAATGTTTCTAAAGTTATGAATCTTGTTCTGCAAACAGGGAAAAAAAAAGCCTCAGTGAATTTTAGTGTAATATTTCAATAGTTGACATGGCATACTGACAGTTAACTTTTATCAGACTGTTTTGCTTACATAATAGCATGCAGAGTAATAGCAAACCTCCGCTGGCTTGTGAGGACAGTACACAAGTAAAGGAGTCATTAAAGCAGACATGCTGACTTTCACTGTTGTATCAATCAAAGCTTCAATTTCAGTAGACAAGCAGTTGTTGGAGACATCATGCTGCAGCAGGGGTTGTAAACAATTTGCTTCTGTATAAATAGGCATGACCTCTTACTGCCAAAATCAGAGGTGATACACATATTGTTTTAAAAATGGGGTATAATCTTTCACACTGTTTCTCTGACAGGCTTTGCTCGTAATCTCTCTGAAGGAAGCAATGCTAACTATACAGAATATGTGGCTACCAGATGGTACCGCTCACCTGAACTCTTGCTTGGGTAAGTACAGTTTGAGAACTGCCATAATAAAACTTTACTGATTTTGTACGGTTTTTCAGCTCCTTTTGTAAGCTTTGTCCGTGGAGAATTGTTTGATTTAAAGGCAAGATTTCAAGAGGCTTCCAGATTTTCATTAATTTTTGCTCATTTCCAGTAAGTCAGTATGAATCATTGACATTCTGACCTGTCTTGAGCTGAGCAGTGTTTAGCTGATTAAAATATTTGGCTGAATTATAACAGATGTAGCTTCAGGTTCTGCACCTCCATCCCCAGTTGTTTCAGAAGAGGTTTCCATGGTAGTCCTCTAGCCCTGATGTTCCATCAGCCCTGTGTGGACATCACATAGCAATGGCAGTAGAGCTTTCACAATGCAACATTCCTAGTTATCTTCATCCTTGGAGTCAGAACTGTGTTAGGAAGAAATTTTTTACTCAGATGTGGTGAGGCTCTGAACAGGTTGCCCATCTGTGGGTGCCCCGTCCCTGGTGTGAAGACCAGGTTGGACAGGGCTCTGAGCATCCTGATCTAGTGGAAGGTGTCCCTGCCCAGGTGAGGGGGATTGGAACGACATGATCTTCAAAGGTCTCTTCCAAACCAAAACTTTCTATGATTCTGTGCTTTGATTTTCATTTGTAGTAACCCTTTGCTGGTGCTGCTGAAGTCACTCAAAAGGATGGTGTTAGGTTTTTACTAGTTAGGAAGAATTTATTGAAGGAGGCTGCATAAATCATTTTAATAATGCACTGAGAGGTTAGCATTGTATTGAGTGCAAAAGTATTAGTTACATGGGTAGCCTCAGCCAGAAAATTTAGTTTTACTCCTTTATTCATCTGTAAAATGAGTATTTTACTACCTGACAAGGTAAAACAGATTTTGAGATACTAATTGAACAAATCCATAGGACCCAAAAGGGCAAAGGAAGAGGAGAAAAAACGAAGTGGAGATGTATGTGATCATCCCATTACAAGTCAAGTTAAACAGAGCATTAATCTAAACTATGTGAACACTCTTATAGAATACAACTCCAATATACAGTGCATGTGTATTTGCATATACATATTTGTAAAATAAGGAACTATTAGCCACAAGATGAATCAAAAGATTTCTGGATACTTCTGAGAGTCTTTAAGTACTATGTTAAGTGTTCCTGGGAGACAAGTCTTTGTTGGAACCTTTGATTAACACTCAACTAGATATTTTTTGAACAGGTAAATAATTAGGTAATAATTATTCTGTCGATAAAGTCGTCCCAGTATTCCCAGAGCTGTGCTAATCTTAATCAGATTTGTTGGCAATTGTTTTCTTGTGTGCATAATAGTGTCTTAAAGTTGCCATTAAAAAAACTCAAAGCTCAATTTTTTGTGTTTTGGAGAAAACAGTAAAGCTTCCAGTGAAGTGTGTATGTGCATATATAAGTATTAAAAAAAGACTTGGAAAAATAGCATCAATTGTGACCTTTTTAGATACAAACCAATTTTTTCTGTCTCTAGTAGTAATGAGGATTTAGGAGGAAAGATGTGAAGAGCTTGACAGACATGGTATTAGTCTGACCTGCAGTTTTTGAAACTGTTTTGTTGGCAGAGGAAATATAGCAGGAATTATGTCTGTTTGTAGTTGACTAAATCTGTTTGATTAGCTTGTAGAGAAAGGGAGAGGATTTGTATATTTAACGTTTCAATTGTGCTGGTGTATGTTTTATAAGCCAAGTTTTACTGGCAAAGTGATGCCTGTTTGTTGGCAATCCTGTTCTATTTCCCAGGCATTCATCTTTCCCATTCCCCCTTTCCTTTCATTTGCCAAATTTTTGTAAGCATCTAATATTGAAAAGTCTTCACACATTTATTAAATACATTCAGTTTAACAAACACAGTTTTACTTTTTCAATTTTTAAAATGTGTCCCAGAGAGACTTTTGTTTAGTGATAACATTCAAGACTTAAATTTCAGGAGAGGTAAGAAATTGCTCCCTAATTATTCACAGAACATCTAAAATCTACTCACTTTGGAGAGCCTCGGGTAACTACTGTTAGTGGAGTAGTCTGTACCCTTTGATGAAAAATATTGGTAAAAGCCAGTAGATTTTAAAGCAGCAAAATTACTAGATGAAAACATGTTTTGGAGCATCTAATATGTGCAGGCATAGACTGTAGTGCTTCTGATGTATGGTCTATCTGTCCTATAGGAGTTATTTCATTTGTCCAACCATGTCACTCTTACATTTTTTTGTCTGCTGTGATTTGACGAGACTGATGCTGACAATCAGCAGAAGTGGCGAGTTTGCCTTTTCAAACAACAGTGCTGCAGTTTGTGCTGCCCTAAGAAATGGCTGTTTTCTGATTTGTTCCTGTTTAACTACAGAGTAAATAGTGAAAATTTCTTAACTTAGTTCAGCTTCCTTTTTTTCTTCAGAGCAAGGAAGGGTAATGCCTCAAAGGAGTTATATCCCTTCCCTCAGTTGTAACCCTAGCTTGTTCTACAGTACCCCAGTCTACAGCAGTCTTTTCCCCATTTCACATCTTAGTGGAGAAAACTTTGCATTAAAGGAGTTGTAAAAAAGATGTATTTGGGTTTTTTGTCATTTAAAAAGGGTGGAGTTTTTACCTGTACTCTCAGTGTTTTGCCTACAAGGCCTCAGTTTCCCAGTAGAGGCACAGAATATTTTAAGAGCAGATCCTTGGCTTTGGAGTCCGTTCTTGCTTGTGTTGCCTTGTGCACAGAGAAAAAAAATTAGGTCTCACTTGTCATTCTGACCTAATGAGTGAGTTGGACTAGCAGCATCCTAGAAAGGTCAAACATTGAGTCTCTCAGCAATCCAGAGGGAGCCACTATGCAGGATTGGTAAGCCAGTTATGAGCCCCACTGACTAGTGGTGGTACTTGAGGAATTGTGACATGTCTGCTTTGCCTCTGGTGGTTCCTTGTCTGCAGTCTCTTCCAGTGGAGCAAACTTTTGATTTTGGCCTGGTTGTTGTGAGAGGACTACAGTGTCTCATGGCATGTTCTCTAAGGCAAGTGGTTAGTGAAGTTTTGATGCCCTGTTTCAGCTTTCCCAGCTACCATAGAGTCCTGCACCAGTCAGGTCCGTGAGCCTGTGGTTTCACACAGGCTATTGTCCAGCTAGAAGTGCTTTCTTACCTTCACTGAGCCAAATCACCATAAAGGTTTACTGTTCCTCTGGCCATGTGTCCTCCCCACAAGTGAAGTGAATAATCCTGAGTAATCAGTGGGGAAGAGTCAAACTTTTTTTTTTTTAATTATTATTATTTTTAGTTTGAGGATGTTTTTTCTCTAAAAATCATTAATCAGCAGCATAAGGAAGGAGTAAAGGAGACAGATTTAGGATAGGATTTGTTCCCTACAACTCCTGGTGATGTCTTATTCTAGAAAAAGGCAAGCTGGCTGTAACTTAAATCTCTTGAAACAGAATTTGAGTTACTGGACTACAAGTTTCAAAAAGAAGAGACTCAGTGAAATATATTTTCAGTTCAATCTTTGTTCCAGTCTTTATTATTTTTATGCGCTTTTCTTTCTACGTGAAAAGAATTCAAAGAATTCTCCAGTAATTCTCTACTAAATCTAAACATTGGAAAGACATTATTGGAATAGTATGGGTGCTTACAAATTTTTTTTTTACAAATTCCACAGCAAGAATTTGGGTGTAAAAAAAAGAGTTCTCCCCAGACCCCAACCTGTGGCTTTGCTGCCAAACAGGAATTACTTTATGATACTTTCATTGCTTCCTCACTTGTTTTTTCTAAGGAATTGTTTTCATGAGCACTCTGTTTTCTCGCTAACTAAAATTTTTGTGTATAAATGCTGAAATAAAAATTTCTTAGAACTTCTGTTCTCCCAGTGGCCAGACCCAGTATGCCCATCAACCTATTAAGCACAATCAAACAAGAAATGTAATGCAGGAGCAGAGTGCATGCATGAGCTCTAGAGAGAAGGGAACTTAGTGGTCATTTAACTGTGAGTGGTGAATGCTTTGCAGTCAAAAAGATTATTCTTGTATGTAAGATTTTTCAAAAAAAATGAGGTCCTTGGAGGCTCTTGAGAATTCCTCTCCTCCCTCTTCAAGCAGTGATAGATATATCAGGAAATCTAGGGCAAGAACAGAGGGCTTGGTTTTTGAGGTAGTTTGCTTAATAACAGTGTATTTTTCTATGTTGTGAGGAAGTGTGCCATGGGAAATAGGGCCAGCAAATGGAAGCAGCTGAATCAGAAGGCAGTGGGTGACAAACATTTTACTTTGGCTTCCCAGAGCCCCTTACGGCAAGGCTGTGGATATGTGGTCTGTGGGCTGTATCCTGGGGGAGCTGAGTGACGGGCAGCCCCTGTTCCCTGGCGAGAGTGAGATTGACCAGCTCTTCACCATTCAGAAGGTGCTAGGCCCGCTGCCAGCCGAGCAGATGAAGCTCTTCTACAGCAACCCACGCTTCCACGGCTTGCGGGTAAGAGAGAGCTTTGTTCTTTTTCCTTATTTCTCTTATTTGCTTGTGTAAAGTGCTGCAAAGGTTCTTCTCATTTACACTGTGCATTATCTACTGCCTACGTTTCTCTGTAGGTACAGGATAATAGATTATAAAGCATTTTTAAGTGAAAGTAGAATTCTGATTGCACCAGAAGTGAGTATTATAAATACATTTTTTTTCTTGTTAAAAGTTGTTTTAAATTTTTCTTTCATTTCTTTGTTATTTTTGGCATGCAATTTACCTCTTATACCCAATCTAACATTGCCCTGCCAGGTTTGCACTGTAAAGTTTAGTGGCAAAGCTCTTTAAGGTCAGATTGTGGAAAATTCAGGACTGCTGTCTTCAAACTAGTTTGTTGGGAAAATCTGAGCTACAGATGCTACTATCATGGCAGAAGAGCTTTCTGCCTTTTGACTTATATTCCTGGGGAGTTTATGTAAGTATCATGAGTAAAAAAGCTCTTCCTACTGACAGCACTGTTCTTTTCAGAGGTTTGCCAATATAATATAATGACAGAGACTCACTAGTGTGAAGATCTTCTCAAGCTGGGATATGCAATATCAGAACATACCAGAATCAATAAATAAGTAATAACTCTGTTACTTTTAACCATACCTGGTCAGGGATTTTACTCATGGTTCCTTGTAATTCAGTTTTGGTTGTCCTTTCTTTATTGATGAATGTTGCTTGGAAAGGTGAGTTTATTTTATTGTATAAGGATAACTAATTCTGAAGAGTTTTTATTGAAGTTTGTAGACCCTTCAAGAGTGGAGGGTTTAAAAAAAGTTATTAGACAAGCATTTCTTGCAAGGTCCTAGTTGTATTTCACCCTGCTTAGAACAGTGGGCTGGATGGTGTTTTTGTATGAGAAATTTATAACCCCTTATCAGGAAAGGAATGCTTTAAAAATTAGAAGTCAAATTATGACTGCCTCTTCAACATTATTTTACAGCATTTCTGTTTGTGCAGTGTAATCTTGTTTGAATAAATTCTCTGTGATGTCTTAAGATGAGGATGAAGTGTCTTTGTTTTGTAGCTTTCAAATACAGTAATTCCAGAAGACAGCACAGACCTAATGTGATTAGCACAAGGTTCAGAGTTATGAGTCTGTTCTCATCCTGGATCAGTGGTTTATTGCTTGGCCTCAGACGTGTTCCTCCCTTCTTAGTCCTGTCTGTAAAGTCAGGATACTGCTGATGTGGACAGGGCCATATGGCTCCTCATAGAGAATAGTTTTTAGAAGTGAAGTCTGAATAATGGCTTAAACATCAAAAACACTACAAAAATTTTTTGTTTGAAACATGATATTCATTAGTTAATTCATGGGAAAAATTACCCTGTGCTATAAGACAACCTTAAAAGTACATTTTTTTCTGAATGTAGCGTAGTGCTTGGTAGTGAGAGATTTTCTGTTGCAAAGTGGATAGTAGGTATGCTGTGATCAAGCCAATTATTACTTACAGGCTGGATTTGGTGCTGGATATTCTCAAGATAGAAACTAGCCCATGATGTGGAATTTTTTATCCATATGCTTAGACTTTGTGAATTTCTACATTACTTTCTACATTACTACATTACCATATTGTAAAACAGGATTTTAAAAATTCTCTTCAAACACTCCTGCATGGATCCAAATGCACATTTGCAGAATTTGTCTTTTCTTTCTACTCATATCCTCCATATGTCTGTGTATAACACAGTTTTCCTCATTCTTGAGGTTTAGGGTATATTTAGTGATCTCTCTCTTCAATTCTTTTGAGCAGGAAAACATCCAGGCTATGTTGAAGACATAAGGAAGTAAAATAATATGGGATCAGAAATTACCAATAGGGTCATGACTTTACAGAAGAGCGTGAGTGGCAATGTAGGGCCTTAAATATTTGTTCTACCAATAAGTTACATGAGGAATCTGAACAATTACAGTGAAAAACTTGTGTTTTACATGGCTTCAGCACATTTTCCTGTTTCCTTGATCATTCTAGATATAAAACCTTCTTTATGATTGTCATTCTACAGGAAGACACAAACATTTTACAATTTGGTTTATGCTAAAATTGGAGGAAGTGTGGAAGCCTTGGTTTACCTAGGTTACTGTTTAAGATCAATATAGCAGACTTGGACTTTTAAAAAATTTCTATTATTAGTAAACCACTTCAAAATAAAGCAAAGTCAAAAGAAAAATACAGAGACTATTTAAGAATAAAAGCAGTCAAACTAATTTTCTTCCCTTTTTTCTTCAGAGTTCACATAATGTAATTTATGAAAAGTAATACTGGTACAACTAATGGATGCCCCCAGCAGTGTGCACTGTTTCTCTTGGTGTTGCACACAGCATGACCACAGCAATAACCCTGAAACTGAAATCTTTGAGCTTTTGCCTTTATTCACTAAAAACACTTGGGAATTGTTTCTTAATGTTTAGTATTTTATTAGTACTGCAAATACACTCTTAAATTCTCTCTGAGCTATTTTTCATTTTTTTTAAATAAATATGTTACTTATGTTAGTTCTGAATAAATTTTAAACCTCCTGTCAATCATAATGCCACCAAAAAAAAAAAAATTAGGGATTATTTCTCACTTGAGAGTGGTTTCTTGGCTGCCCTAATAATCAAGAATACTTTCTTTGGTTGAGATGCTTACCACATATCAAGAGTTATTTTTTTCACTATAATATTCTATAGTTTTCATAAATGAATAACTTCTTCAGTGCTTATGGTTCCCGTTAATTACATGGCTTGATTCACTAGTTTCTATTTTTTGAAAGATTGTATTAATGTATTACCTTATTTACATGATCAGTATATTTACAGTGTATTTTTTGCAGTTTCCAGCAGTCAATCATCCACAGTCTTTAGAGAGAAGATACCTGGGAATTTTAAGTGGCGTATTGCTTGATCTTATGAAGGTAGGAAAATGTCCTGTATTTTCTGTCTGTAATATGTAGGAAAATATATAAGTGACTTTTAACCTTTTTTTCTTAATATAATGCATCTTAGAAGGACTTGGGGACTCCCTTTTGAGGTATTTTTATTCCACCATTGTTTGTAGTAAGACTTGATATTTCCTAGGAATCAGGAAAATATCCCTTGCAAATGCCAGGGGAGTCTCTTCAATTTTAAATGATTTTAAAGAATTTGTCCCCCAGGCAAAGCATCATCATCATCATCCTTTGCAGGGCTGTGCATTCACACTGACATCCAAGCAGAGGCACTGACTGCTGGGGTGTGAGCTCTCAACCCATCATATTTAGATACATCCACAGAGTTTTGGGCTGACCTGGGTTGTTTTTCATTTGTTGTTGGGCAAGTGCGAGGATGTGGACCGTTGTCAAAGACGAAGTTCACACACGGGAGTTTTGGGTTTTTATCCAAACTTTTCATCTGCTTGCTGTCATCTCTACACAGTGTGTATGTTAGGTTGCTCTTCAGTCCTGTTTTGGAACAAGTCAGCTGGTTACACAAGGCCAAACTAGGTTATGGTCTTGAGAGTTCCTCTCATGGGCAATCAGGAGAATCAGGAGAAGCTCATTCCCCACAAAAACATTGTGCTATGCATTTGTTCCACGTCCCTGGGTGTGGACTATACTTACTGCTGTACTATAAAAACACTCCCATGGTAAACTGCAGTACAGCCCTCACATCATTTCATTCCCAGTAAACTGAAGAAAGAAGTCATAGTATCCAAAATTACGTTTAGAATCACAGAACCGCAAAAGAATTAAAGGCAATATGGGACACGTATGAAGTGTGGATATGGCTAATCAACTCTGAATTAATTGTATGACCCCAAACCCCTCTGCACCAGTTGTCTTGGAAAACAGAGGTGCTTTGGGATATACCTGGGTGTTTACTTCCTTTTAATAGTATTGCTGTAGCCAGCAGAAATCCACCAAATTTGCTCTACTCTTTTTCAACACAGCCAGTCCCAATCCCTTTGATCTGCTTGCCTTATGAAGAGAGTCAGTATGGCTTTTTTCTTGGTTTCAAGGAGGCTGCAACGTGATATACTCCAGTGCATATAATTACTTGTTTAGATATTATACTTTCTCCTCTATTTTCTAGTTCATGGAAACATCTTTTCATAGTTAGCTGTAGCTCAAGATCTGGTAGCATATATTGCAGAACGGAAATTTCAAGATCAGTCTTAAGACCATTGTTACATGTACTGGGGGAGGGTTTATTTTCATTTTATCTTAGGTTTTATGTTGTATCTCAGTGTCTTTTAGGTTCTTTTGATATGCTTTAAAAATTGCAAAGTTGTGAAATTAAGCACTTGAGTTTTAGGGAAACATGGGTTTCCAAATAATTTAATTCTTTTCGTCTTTTCTGTCCATATTTCTGCTTACAAGGTGAGAAAGATCAGGAATTCTGTAGAGGGGATATTTTGTATTTGACCTGCATTTCTTAATTCAGGAATTGGTAACCTTGTTAGGCAATGAGCAGAAGCCTACAAGGGGAGAACAGAAGGATTTGTGGTTAAGTTGCATGTTGCAAATGCTGCACATTCTTTGTTGTGTGCCTGTCTCTTCTGCAGACAATGGACAGTCTGACACATGTCCACACTTGTTGTGCTCGTCATTATCTGCATTCCTAGGGGCCTCAGGTCAGATTACTAGACTACTGAATAACCCACTCTTAAATTTATACCAACTGAAGTAGGAGTTATTAATATGTATCTAGTTAGAGAGTATTTCTGGACTAGATTAATGAAGAGGCACGAATCTGACCTTGTTTGTTTTGTTGTTGCTCCAGTCCTCTGATCTTCACAAGTCATGCTGGTTTGCAAGCATTAGGGAGTTTGGAACTGGTTTTGCATGTTTTGACTTGGGAAAAAAAGACATTGAGACTCTCTTTTTTATATTATCTGTCATTCAGTTGTCTCTGCCATTCAGCCCCAGATACGCATTTCCTCTGAGCTTCTGTTTGCTGAGGAGAACACTTGTAGAACCCTTTCTTTTTACCCTTGGTTTCCTTCACTTGCATTAGCTGGACTTTGGCTTTCTAAGTGGCCTAACCTTTGTGCTAATACACTGCTTTCATAGTCCACTTTTGTATCATGTCCTTCACTCTGGTCCTCACACACTCCTGTTTTACTTTTTTTGTTCATTAGGAAACTCCCTGTTTAGCCAACCTGAACCTATGAAAAAGATTATGGTCTTCTATACAGTAAGATGCTTTGTTCCTGAACTCTCAATAAATTTTCTGTAAAAATAAATGGCTGTCCTGAACCCCTTTCCTCTTATGGTAGTTTTTCAGGAGATTCTGCCCAGTAATTCCTTAGAGAAAATGGAATTTGCTCTCCTGAAGTTCTTTGTCTTATCTCTGATGGTTATCTTCCCACCTCTTCTTTCAGTCCTAACTGTAATCATCTCATGGAGGCTCAGAGTGTCTTCTCTGATTAGATTTCTCACCAGTACTTTACTGTTGTTGAGTAGCAGCTCAAGTAAAATGAAGTCCCCTGCTTGGCTAATTTGCCTCTCCAACAGCTGCAATAGGAAATTTACACCAACAGAGTCTAGAAATCTCCTGGAACGTGTACACAGGCTGGATGTCCGGATAGCTGAATTCTGCTGTGAGGATGAGGATCTGTGACCAGGAGATGTTTTGTTGTTATTGTAGTTTTCCTCTTCATCACTTTCATGCTCTTCAATGCATTGTTGGTAACAAACTCCCACCACAACATACCAGATGTTGCTTTCCCTTCTCATCCTGACCTGAAGATTGTAAATGGATAAGCCTTTTGTTCCATGCTGACATTGGATATGATCCAGGAAGTCAATTACATGGGGTGTTACTCCCTCTCAATCCCCTTCCTTCTGAGACCAGCTTTACCCATTGGTGATCATGCCTCAGGCATGAGCCCTGTTCCACTATTTCTCTGTGATTCCAGGCAGATTCCCAGCCTTGTGATAACCCATGGACTTCCAGTTCTCCTTGCTTGTCATCCAGCCTGTGTAAGGTAGTGTACAGGCACTTGTGAGAAGCCTGTACTTGTGAGAGGAAGTTGGACATCTTCTCTTCTGAGGGGAATGTAGGAACCACATGTGGCCTTCTCATGTTTGTCCAGCCTTTTGAGCCACTCTAGTGATGAGCACCAAAAAAAAAGGGGGAAATAAGTTGTTAATCATTCAGTACAGTTTGTCACTTGAGAAAGAAAGATGCTGCATGCTGTATGACCAAACTGAATAGGAATTTGGTTTGCCACTTGCTTTGTGACCTGAGCCTTTTCCAGTTTTAAAATGCAGGCATCCTGTAAAGGGAAAACCAGTTTGTGGTCAAGTGGCTGAATATGGTGTTAATGTAGTGTGTGTATGCATGTGCATGGACACACAGATTTCCTCTCCGTTAAACACATACAACCCTTAAGAAGTAACTGTTTCTTTTACTTAACAGCCATTCAAATTTCTAACCTTGCTATCTGTCATGCATGTTTCAAACTTCCCAAAATACCCAAGCTCCTGTTTTTAGTTTTGTGATTAAATATTTTCTATGTGTCAAGGAAGTGCCTTTGTTAAGAATCACAACTGATCTTACAGAATTATAAGACAAGTGTTATTCTGAATGCATTGTAAACAGTTTAGAGAATTCTTTGAAAATATGGGTGGACTTGAACCCTGTAAGTGAAAAACAGAACTGTTACAATTGTGTATTTTTAAAAATACTAACTATAAAATAATGTTTGTTTTTGCAGAAGAATGTTATCATATAATTGTTTTGTGTGTTTGTAAAGCCTGTTTCATTGTAGCATTTTATTACTGGCAAATTTATTATTTTTGATTCAGAACAATGTTGTAAGGTATATCCTGAGAAATACTTTAAAAATACATATATTTAAAGCATACATAGATATATATGTATAACACATTTTTAAAATTTTAGGTGTTCTTGTATTTTAAACATACAGTAATCTATGTGTGCATAATATTATATACATATAACACATCTATGTGTTTATTTTGTATCATATGTAGTTTAATACACCATGAAATTATTCTAGCAGTAGCATCTAATCCCAGAAACTCTGGAGATTAAAAAATTATCCCAATAATGTTCTTTATTTTGTAGGATTTTTTGTTTGTTTATTCTGGGGTTTTTGGTTTGGTTTTTATGTTTTTAGATTTTGGGTTTTTTTTGTTTTCTTGGGGTTTTTGTTTTTGCTAATGTAAATACAGATACTAACATTTNAAAAAATTATCCCAATAGTGTTCTTCATTTTGTAGGATTTTTTTATTTGTTTGTTTTGGGGTTTTTGGTTTGGTTTTTATGTTTTTAGATTTTGGGGTTTTTTTGTTTTCTTGGGGTTTTTGTTTTTGCTAATGTAAATACAGATACTAACATTTAAACTTTGGGATTTGTTTTTCAAAGAACTTACTGAAGTTAGATCCAGCAGATAGATATTTGACAGAGCAATGTTTGAACCACCCTTCGTTTCAAACCCAAAGACTCTTGGATCGCTGTGGAAGTTCACCTTCGCGGTCAGCTAAGAGAAAACCTTACCACGCAGACAGCAACACTTTATCTAACAGGTAAATGTAGTCTTGTCACTGTTCCCACTGACGTTTGCTCTCCCAGTGAGTGAGTTGTTGTGCTCACATGCAGCATCACCTTCAAGAAAAGTGGTTGTTTGACAGCTTAGGCACAGTGAGACATGTTGCATGCTGTTCTGTGTTGCCTCACTGAATAAAGGAAGCAGACACAGTGTTTACAGCTACACAAGCTGAAATTTTTGCTAACTTTCTGTATCAGACTGAATGTGTCTTAAACAACAAGACAATGTTGAAGCCATTTCTGTGTATGACAAAGAAAAATAATTGGCTGATCCACCTTAAAAAGATGTTAGCCTTTTTCTTGAACAATGTGGCTTGGAAGATGCCCAAGATTCCAAAGGAATATTCTTTTCTATGGAATGCTACTATTGCTTTACATGTACAAATCTGTCCAAGATTTTTATATTTAAATTCTTAAAAGTTCACACAGATTTGTAGCAGTTAAATGTCCTGAAAATTGTGGGTATTGATCACATTCCAAATTGGAGACGATCAGAATTTTGTCCGCAGTTGCAGTTGTGGATCAGGTCTAGTCTGTTTGACCTCAGACTCAAAGCAGGATATGTTTGCTCAGTGACTCCCTTGCTGAACTCACATAGCTTCAGAAAACCTGCTTAAGTTTAGTACCTCAATGAACCAGGTTTACTGGTGGATAAAATACTCCTGTACAAAAAGCTTCATGTTATTGCTCTGATAAATGCCTTCATAAAGGTCCTTCTCTGAGGTATGCAGAATATTTTAATATACTATATGCAGGCTTTTAATCCTGGCCATGTTTTTCTTTAGCTTATGCTGTGAGATTCAAAAAATTGCTCCTCTATTTTAAGACTTGGGATGATGATATTCACAATCTATACTTTTTCAAGGATAGACACCAAAAAGTTTTAGCTGCCCTTACAAATGCTTAGAATAGAAGTTTTACCATTAGACATGTGGCATCAGAAAGAAAAAACTACGTTCACTGGAAACTTGTCCAAAAGGCTTGCCTAGTAAAAATACTAGGTTCCTCATATCTCTACATTTTAAAAAAAATATACTTTCTGTTAACTGAAAAATATTTAAAACTGGCCTGGCATTAAAATTGCTAAAGTTTTAGAAATTGTAATGAAATAGATTATGAGATCACTGTAAGTGGTTAATACAAAAATCCTAAGTATAAAATCAGCTAGCATTATCCAATTATAATTAACAAGAAGATCAGCAAAGGTACAGTGAGCTCTCACTGCAACCCTCAGTAATATATCTGAGTTACATCATAGATTTGTTACAGAAATATGTTAATTGCTCATAGCCTGCCTGGGTCCATCAAAGCAAACAAGCACAGCTCCAGCACTGCTCAGTCTTGGCTAGTTTGCAGTGCCAGCCTAAGTCCAGAACCAGAACTGGTTTAATGCCAGAAAACCTGAGATAATAAATCCTGCTGAAAAAAAAATCAGGCTCAGGGTTTGCAGAGCCAGCTCATAGCTCAGTCCTGTAATCCCAAAACCAGAAGAGCTAGGAAGCAGAGGTTAAGGACACAACCAAGTAGCTCAGCACCAAGTCAGTCTGGTTGCAGAGCCTTTTAGGTGCAGCTTTGGAATGAATTAATGTACCAAAAACTGGGATAGTGCCAAGTTCCACAAAAGCTGTCTTCGCTAGTAGACCTGGTTTTGGGTTTGGCATTACAAGGCTTACTTAGGCTCATTCCATCTGAACAATAACCTCTTTTCCCCTCCTTTCCTCTCCCTTCCTCCTCCAAACCAGGAATGCACTAGATAGCCTGGAGCATTGATTGCATCAGGGTTTTTTGACAGTGCTGACATATTTGATTGTTCTACCTTCCTTTGATATGCCAGGTGTATTTAAGATTTTTTCAATCGATAAAGAGCTAATTTTCGTAATGTAATGCTTCACTTAGTGATGTACTCACATAGTACACACATACATGCATAAATGTGCAAACGTATGTTGGAATTGCTATTATTAGATTTTATATCTTCAGGGTTTTTGTCAGCAAAATCATTAACCAAAGCAGAGTTTGCCATCAGATTATAACCAGAAACAGCAATGTATGAACGCTTGCAAATCTTTTATTTTAAGTGAAGCTTCTGGTGCCTCAGTTGGCAATATTTGATCTTACTGCAGTTAAATTTTGTGGTTTTAAATGGCAACTGAAATGGGTGTACTTTTTTGAAATTATTAATACATGAATAAGTAATCTGGTATATTAATGCTTCTTTATGCATTTTAATATAGAAATCAAGCCAGCAAAAGTTCTGCTTTGCAGTCACACCACCGATCAAACAGCAAGGATTTGCAGACACTAGGGGCTGGCGGGCCAAGAGAAGAGGGGCTTCCAGCAAATGAAAGCTTTTTAAATGGAAACCTTCCTGGACCTGCACCTAGTCCAATGCACGCAAAAAAACCAAGCAACACACCTGGATCTGGCAACAAGGATATAGCCAATAATAACATGCCGCATCTGCTCAGCCCAAAGGAACCAAAGGGAAAAACAGAGTTTGATTTTAATGTGGACACCAAAAGTTCTGATGGTTCAGGCACGAAGTACCTGAAGTCTAACACCAGATCTCAGCAGAACCGGCACTCCTTTATGGAAACTTCTCAAAGCAAGACAGGGACTCTGCAGCCTGGCGACAAGCACAGTCGCCACAGCTACATCGATACCATCCCACAGTCCTCTAAGAGTCCCTCCTATCGGACAAAGTCCAAGAGCCATGGAGTTCTGACAGACTCAAAATCCGTGGGCAACCTTTCTGAGGCCAGAGCCCAAGCTGCAGAACCAAACACCAGTAGGTATTTTCCATCCAGCTGTATGGACTTGAACTCTCCTACCAGTCCAAGTGCTCCCCGGCACAGCGATAACAGAACTATGCTCAGCCCATCCGCGAGGAATAACCGCAGCGAGGGCACCCTGGACACCCGAAGACCACCAACAAGACACTCCAAAACAATGGAGGAGTTAAAACTGCCAGATCACATGGATGGAAGCCATTCCCACTCTCTATCTGCTCCACATGAATCTTTTTCCTATGGTCTAGGTTATACCAGTCCTTTTTCTTCACAGCAGCGCCCTCATAGACACTCTATGTATGTGAGCCGGGACAGAGTGAGGTCAAAGGGCTCAGAGGGTGGCTTAAGCATAGGGCAAGGGATGGCAGCCAGAGCAAACAGCCTGCAACTGTTATCTCCACAGGTGCAGCATAAGTCACTCACAAGGTCTGTTGGCTCATCACGAGAAGACTGTACAGAAGATTCTAATAGGGTTAGTCCAAAATATTGCCTCTTATTTGAAGGTTTACCTTCCTCTTTTTAACTCGTATGGGGGCAGTGGCCTGCTTTTTGCTTGTTTCTTTGCAGTTACTCTTTTATTTGTCTTGTAAGGCGTGGGGATGTTCTTGGGGGCTTTTTTTTCAGAAGGGCTGAGTACTTCAAGGTACTTTTAAAAAATGGACTATGAATATCATTATCTTAAAGTACGGAAATGTGAGAACGGAAAAATTTTCTCTGAAGTTAAAATTTCATTAGTTGTTTTCAGTCCTTGGTTACATGGTCTGATGTCATTTTTATCGTGTCATTTTGCTGAATTATCTTTCTCATTTATGTTTTATTTAGCTTTTCATATATATATTTCTGTTATGAATACAAATAATTTTTGAAGCCAGTGTTTCATTCAGACACAGCAAGATATTATTGCTGAAATACCCCAATTTACTAGAGAAATATCAAAGCTTCAATATTTCTTTAGATTGGTATGCTAAGTAACTGGGGTAATCTAGAGATGTCACGTTGTGTGGCCACTGGTAAATTGACTCCTCACAGTGGTTACTGTCAGTGGATACCTGGTTGTGTTTTTCTGTGAGCATTAATTAAAGAGTAGAGGATGAGCTGGTGTTGATTTACATTTGTTACACAACACTTCTGACTTATCTCATGTTTTACACATCAGATATGTAAAGATGACTGTATTTGTCCTCAGAGCTTTAAATTCCTCTATTAACAAAATGGTGCAGAGACAAATACAAAAATGAGTGTTTGTTTCTCTATGCCTACACCTGTGATAAACTGACTTCTAAGGAGAGAACATTTGTTGACAAATTGAAGAAAGTCAAAAGACCTGCAAATAATAGTTAAGGTCTAACAATTATGGTTTACCCTGAGAAACTGAAATACTCTGCCTACTTAGTGGTTCATCTAAGAAATATGTGTAGCTGACCTAATAAGGGTTTACAAGTACCATGAAAAGAAGCTTTTCGGGTAGTGGTTGTCTCCTCAGTCCAGTACAGAAAAAAAGACATAGTACGTTTTTTCATTCATGGCACATCTTCTTCATTCAAGATTATGTATGAGAAAATATCAAAATAGAAATGCAATGGAATAATAATAATTTTAAAAAGCTATCTAGAAGGCATTACAGCAGCTTCATTTCAAAACTAGTTTTTTCCTGTGTATTTATTTTTCTGTCTCTCTCATTTCAGTCAAATTAAATGTCATTTATTCTTCAGGATATTATTTGGAAGGGTAGTATGAATCAGCGTTTCAGTTTTTTTCATAATAAAAGGTCACACTGCCTTGTATTCTTCAGTTTATTTTCTGCATTATGCAGCAGATAGTGACTTGAAGTAATTTTATTTCCCACTATTTAGAGGCCAGATGTTTTTATTGGATAATTCTTTGTCTTTGAAAATTGCTTGACAGATTTTTATTTTAATTAGCAAAATCAATGTGTATTGTAATGCCTATGGTTTTGTTCATTTTCATTTGCTTTGGAAAGCCTGTTCATTCAAGATAAAGAACTTGCTTTTATCTCTTATGGTGAATAATTAAAAAACTTCAGCTTTCACTTAGTGCTTTTAAATCTGTATTTCAACCGTTGGAAATGTGAAAGGAAAACTTTTCTGAAATAGATGCCAAGTCTGTGAATTCATAAAGCTATTTCTTATTTGTTTATACTGCTTTCAGTAACAAATCAAAATCAAATTGTCAATCTTCTCATGCCTCATAAAGGCATTTTCACAAAGAAGCCATTCTTTGGCTCCTTCCTATCCTCAATTTCCCCCCCCTTTTCTAAATTATGCATTAGGAATCAGGAAATTTCAGTCCCCTCAGGATTAGTGAGCTCAAAATCTCATTAACAATATGTGTTCTCATATAATCTTTACTGTTTTCATACTTATTTTTCCCTATCAGTTTTCCTGGGTTTTTTTTCCTTTGCTCATGTTTTGTGAAGTTTCCTCACTTCTGTCTTTCTAGTTTCTCATTGATTTTCTTTTTAGCTCTACCAAGTCCTTTTAAAGAAAAACAATCTTTGTTTTACAAGCTTTGAATATTATTTAAATTAAAAAAAAATCAAGAAATAGCTCTCATCCAGGCTTAGTTTTAGGAATTTCCAAGTCTCAACACAACAGTTGTGTTTTAAGGGTTCGTTTGTTTTTGTTTTTTGTTTTTTTTACATTTAAATTAAATGTACAAAAGGGTTAAGCAGAAGACAATCAAATACAAGTTGCTATTACTGTCTCATGTTTGAAATTTAACTGCTGATAAATAAGAGGTATCTAATACAAGTAGTAATTTAATCAAATGCTTCAGCCTCTGGTAAATTTTAGAAGAATCCAGCTGGGATTTGAAGCATTGTTTTAGCTGCAGTTCTGGTCTCGGTTTCAAGGTTTCTTTTCTCTGTGGTGGTGAGACCAGATCTTCACCCACAAAAAGCAAAGTAGATTTTGCAAATCACTTGTGCAGTGAATTGAAATCCCAGTTTTAAATTTTGGTTAGTTTATTTTGGGGCTTTGGTTTCCTGTGGGGTCTTGGAGACAGCATTAAATTTCATGTGGTCAGTCCATACTGAGGGAAAAATTGTAGCTTCTGTTTCATTTAGGAGTGGGGTTAAGTCATATTTGGTGGCAAATTATGTGCATAAGGATGTTTCGAAGGGCTCACCTAAACTTTTACTTGAAGTACTTCCAGGAAGTACTGTTTACAGGAAAATAGAATAAATTAGAGGTCATGATAGGCTTTTTACTATCCTGTCTGACTGAAGTACTTTGCTTATAGATTTCTTAGTTCAGAGACTTTCTGTTATTTTGCATACAGTAGATTTTGTGACTGTTGGTACCACTAGGTAATGATGTTAAGAGATGAGAGATGATAAAAGATTATAGTGCTTTGGTGTTGCAATTATCACCAACGAGATGCAGTCCTGCTTTTTAAAGTTTGCCAGTAGCAGAGTGACCAGATTCCATCAGAAATTAATTTCACAAGCCTCCAGTAAAAGATTCCTCCAGAGAAGTTACAGTTGCATTTCATTCAGGTGGAAAATCTGAGGGTCTGAATCAGATTCATGTCTTTAAAGTTACAACTTAGAGGTAAAATTTTGTTAAGGCCATTTTTGTTTGCCATTTTGGAAAGAAGCAAGCAAGCAGCAAAATCAAGTAGTTATTGATTACGTGGTCTGTGATTTGATATTTGAAATTGTTAATAATATGAAGGAAAATTGTATGGTGAATTTTGGAGTTTTCTTGCTTATGTATGTTGGTTAAAAACTGCAAATCAGTTTACAATCTTTCATTTGAAATAGTTTATTGTTCTTTTGCATAGGGTGGAGCATATCATGATCCACACACAGAAGATGGAGCATCTACTAAGGAGAATAGAATTTTGTATAATGACCCTGTTCCAAGAAGAGTTGGCAGCTTTTACAGAGGTAATTTCATGGTGGATCTTTCAATTTAATCAAGAATTTTAGCATGGAATATAAATTATGTAGTAGAAAATTATACAGAGAATTAACGTGAACAACTACCAAAGTTTATTGGAAATAGAATTGCTACTCAACTTTCAGAGGGTGAGTTTACCTGCTAGGTTGTTTGCAGGAACTGCATTGGTACCATATTGTTTATTTGTAAATGATACCTCACTTCAATTGGAAAGTATATCCAGTGCAGTACCTTGTAAAGCTGAATAAAATTTATCAGGGAGAAATGAACAAAATAAACTAATATAACCAAAGTAAACAGTTAATGTTTTTTATTTTTATTTTCAATAAATACTCTTTACCACTCTGCTTGTAGCCCATAGACATCCTTATTGATCTGGTTCAGATACTGTGTTACATGAAGTGTAACTCTGGCTTTTCATGGTTTGTGGCATTTCTTTTGTTAAGACTTACTAAAGATCAGGATTTCCTACAATCAGCAAGAGCACACTTACATAATTCCAGTTCAGAATAAATAATAAAACAGGTCTGTGTATGGACACACACAAATAGATACTGTTCTGTTATGGCACACAGAAGATGGTGATTTCTGAGCAGCTGCCTCACAGCTAAACCTGGGTAATTGTTTTGAAAAGGATGATAAGAGGATAATGACTGTCCTGCAAGTGTTAGGAGGCTTGTGGGGCTCCCCTGGACCTTAAGAAGTCCCAATCAGCTGAAATTCGATTATGAGTCATCTAATAACCTTAAGTAGAGTCACAAATCTCCCTCTGATCCTCTTCAGGTTGATCGGTTGGCTGATGGCCCGATTTAGACACATTAAAATCTGACAATCCTTGCAAGTGTTCCACTGCAGTAATAAAACCTGTGAGCAGAATTAAAGCTTGTACTGTTTTGAGTGATGCTTTTGAGTGTAAGTTTTTGTTGCAAAGGCAACAGAGGATCCTTAAGAATTCTCAATTCTGAATTGCTTTCATTAATCCCTAAAAAGCTCCTAAAATTGGACATGGATTATCCTTTTTTATACACAGTGAAACAGAAGTTACAAAGAGGAATGACTTTCCATAAGTCATGTGCCAAAGAAACTGTAGGTCTGGGATTTATTCAATTCTGTATTATAAACAAGAGGGTTTTTCCTCTTCAACTTTATCTAACAAATATATTTTACATGGACTTAATTATTGCTTTGGGAAGATGATATTTTATTTTAAATAATACATTATAATAGTATATGCAAAACTGGTGATAATAGTATATGCAAGTTACTGTGAAAAAGATAAATCCTTATTTATATAGTGTTTAACCTTTGTATTAGAACAGTATTTATTAGCATATGATTCTGTATCACAGCTTGAGCAAAAACTTAGAGATACTGTTTTGATAGATTGTGTAATGAGATGCTGCATTAATGTTCTAACTAGTGTCTGGCCAATTTTTAATCCAGTGCAGGTATTTCTAGTGATATTTATACATTGTAATAAGTTTATGTTCTAGATCTGTATGTAGTTGTGTATTTTCAAAACCACAGTATGTCTGTTTGAAAAACACATAATATCCGATTTTGATGTTTAAATTTTTTGTGCTTTATCTCTTGGTTACATTAAAAATCAATTTTTATTTTTTTTCAAGATGGCTAGTACATTTTAAGGTCTAAAGTGAAGACAAAGTGTAATCTATAGTATTTCATGTATTTATTAACAGTTAATGGAACAGTTAATTCCAACCTCTTATTCTCTTTCCTCTTTTTAAATATCGATCACACTTAGAGCTTCCTACAAATAGAAGTGTTCTCAAATCTAATAACAATTTACCCGAATTCTGATGCTGGTCTCACAACCAATATTACCCTGCAAGGATCACAAAAGTCAGCTTTTTTTTCAATCGTACACAAAATGCAACCGTGTCTTTGCTCTCTTGTTGCTGTAAGAGGCAGAGAGGAAGCAGAGTGGTGGGAGCTGGGGTTTTTGGCAGAGCTCAGGGTACACTGTTCGCTGTTTCTCTGTCCAGTTCCATCTCCGCGTCCAGAGAGTACGTACATAGAAAACAATGTGTCAAACAGAGCCTCGGTGTTACCAGCAGACAGCACCACGGTGACAAACCACCCCAAGAGACAAACCACCTTTGATACCTGGTGAGTTGGAATTTGCACACACGTGTAGAGAATGGCAGGAAAATAATGTGGATTTAACAGGAGGAAAAAGCCTCACGCTTTTCTCGAGATTTGCAATTGTCCATGTGCTTAGCTGCTTCCTCCAGCTATACTGGCATAGCATGGCATGTTTTCTGTCCCCTTTTGAGCAGCAAGAAATCCTTCATTGCACCCATAACATGAATGCATTAAAGTTTATATACTTTTGTCTAGTTCCTCACAATTCTTTTCCCGCTATAAGCCTTTAGTTAAAGATAGTACAAAGTGCTTGTGTGTGTAGTATGTATAGAAATTTGTGGATTCCAGAAGCATGAATTGTTAGACAAGTGGAAAAAATATGAAAATGCATGTTTCCAGGTATAAAGTAGTACTATATTAATGAAGATTATTTTCACCCTGCAATGGGGACTGCTGCTCTCTTTGTTTACACACAGAAAAAATGAATACATTCTATGGGAAAATGGACTAAGCAATATCTTAATGGTGTATATTGATTTTAAAATATTAAAAGCATCACATGGCTCTATTATATAACATAGAGCATCTTAATTATGCTAATAAAATGACAGCATATATTACATATCCTGTCATATGCAGTTACATTGCAGAACTTAAAGGGAAATACCTTAATTTTGTTTCTCTGAGAGCTGTTTGGTTCTAAAATACTCTTATTCATATACTTTGTTATATCACAATAAAGCATATTGAATAAAAATAAGCAGATGGAGCTTCACAGGATTGGTGGGAGGAATGGACTGCATACATTTGCATGGTTCAACTGTGCTTTGTACCAGTCTCTGAAACACTTCTCTCTGAAAGGGCCATAAAGTCATGCTATCTAAACTATTTCAGTGGTTTATTAACTTAATGTGTTTTCACACAAATAACCAGTGAATTATGTGCTTAAAAGAGAAGGGGAGTGGTGGGTGGTGTTATTTCAGCTTGTGCTCAGGTTTTATACCTATGTCAATAATAGAAGATGTTTACTCCAGAACCCTTCTCACCTGCTGTGATTCACTAGAGTGCTTCCTGTTCCTTCAGTAGCTCCACCTACATCCATTTTCTGGAAGTTAGCTGAGGAAACCAGTCATTTATGTAAAAAAGGTGGTACTTATGTTGTGACTTATGTGACTAAAGAAGGTATTTATTCCTACTGTTGAACCCTTTTACCACTTTACATTGTCCTTCCTATCTGGATCTTTCTATCTTGCATATAACGTAAGACAGCTGGAATCTTGTTTTGCTTTATATATAATTCAGCAATATATTGTCTTGACTGCAAAGAAACATGTAATGTTATTTTAACGCTGAACTGAAAAAATAGCATATGTTATTAGAGCTGGTTGGGAATTTTTTTTATGAAGTCTTTTTTTGTTGTTGTTGTTTATAATGCCAAATTACCAAAACCAAAACTTGTCAAAGGAACTGGCCTGATACCTACTAACCTTTTATTGTGAAGATTCTTCAGCTCCAGGATTGCCAGTCAAAACCAGAGATACTCTCAAAATGAACAAATGTTTTGGGGGCAGCATTATTTTTTAGAATGTGAGGAACTTGAGTGCAGGGTCTTTGTTATTTAAACCAGAGGCTTGAACCAAGATCTTAGATCTTACAAGTGAATGCCCTAAACCGGAAGTTAGAGGTTATTCTGGGGGACATTGGTTCTTTCAATATATTCTCTTGAAGCTGTTTCATCTTGTTACAACAGTGAAAGGACCACAGAGGTGCTAAATATGGCCTTGTGAAAAAGGCCCTTCATTAACTTTGAGACAGTTAGATTTAAGTCCTTGCTCCAAATGACTCCAATATTTTCACAAAGTGGAACAGCTCCTTTGAGAGAAGAACCCATAGAAGAATAAGCATTTCTTCTTATGAAATGGAAGAAATAGCAGTACCTGCAACACCAAGTTACTGCTATTTTGGCATATGCTTATCTTTCTCTTTTCTTTTCCTATTCCCTATTTTCCCAAAATGTTTCCTGCCCAGCTCTACATGCTAACTCTGTTCAAGTTGTCCTGGCAATGGTCTAATGTTGTTGCAAAATTGTTCTGTGCTATAAATGCAGCTTAATCGGATTCCTGAGTGGTGAAGAGTCTGTGTTCCTCTGCTTAATTTTCTGTACAGAAGTTGTGTAAATGCTTATGAAAATGTTGAAAGCTCTAATGGAATGTGATTCTGCTTACATCAATTTTATGATGAAGTAAATATTTGATGTTTGACTGACATATCTAACTGGTACCTGACAATTCATCTCGAATTATGAGTGACATGTATTCCACCTGGACTAGCCACTACTGTAAAATACTGCTTCTCACACTATTGCTCTGTGTTGCCTTTCTTCTGTCAAAGATTCTGTGAATGTTTGCTAGACTGAATTGTCACAGATGTTCCCTCGTCTTTGTGTGCATTTTTTCGCTCTGTCCCCACTGTCCTGCCTTTTAAAATAAAGTTGTTATAAACTTGACTTTTGTCATCAGATTTTACTCTTAAATTACTAGATCATTTCTGAACTTCAGACAACTTGATTTGAAAAAAGGCAATTTTTTTTTTATCCTTCTTGCGAATCTTTTATTTGCTAGAGTTTAATTTCCTGTAAATTATCTTGAACTTGCTCAATTTTTTTCTTATTGATACAAGACTAGATGTTTTATTGTCTTATACAAGCTTTGTCCTGAGCTGGGTAAAATCAGCAGGTATAGGCAAGATACTTAATTGTATTCTGCCAGTGTGCCAGAACATTGGCATGAGTTATCTTTACCACTGAATATCTATTTAGAATCAATTCCAGCATGCAGTAGTGTATCTCAGATCATATTTGGAAGTGTTTGCATTGACTGCTTACAAGGTATTTGGGGGCTTCTGGAAAGCATTTTTGTTCAGACTTTTTATGTCCATACAAATGCAGTCATGCTATGACAGGCAGCTTGTCATATCTTCTCTAGCATATGTCATACATTTCTGAAAAAATAATAAATAAGAGGACCTATGCATAAAATATTACTATTTTTATATGTATATAATATAAATAAACACACAAAAAATTGCTGTCATTCAAGAAAAGAACAAAAAAAAAATCATTCTTACAAGAGTAAAAGGCTTAAAACTTTATCCACTGTTAAGTTGCAAGGTTCCAGAACAATACAGTATTCTGTAAACAGGACATGACTGACTTTTATATTGCTGTGTCAGTGTCCGTGTAACATTACAGTCACACTTACTATTCCTGAAAGTAAAAGGTTACCAGCATCTGAGCAAATTAGTTTAGAGCATGTTCAGCTGTGTGTGCAGCATGACTGTTGCTGCATTATTAATAATTTTCTTTTTTTAAATGTAATTTGTAAAAAAAAAATCAGAAAATTGCAAATTCTGAATGGTATTCTGTATGTGAGATAATAGATCTGGGGTTTATTCCAATTAATAATCATCCTTTTCCACATGAAAAATGAAAAAAATTGCAGCTCCAAACAGAGTTGAGATTTGATGTTTTGATTTTTAAGCTTTCAATGCCAGACTTTTAGACCACGTACTTTTACTGTGGCCTTCAGCTTGTGGTATTGAGATTCTTATCTTGAACTATCTATTTGAATTGTTTCATTAGTTTCTGACATTTTCTTGCCTTTGCTGATTGGTTGTAACTTCCCCTTTAAGGGTCTTTGAGTAATCTAAAAGCTAACTTGGAGAATTAGTGTTTGTCACTTATCTTCCAAAGAAAAATTCAGCTATTTCAGTAACTCCTTCATTAGCAGAAACCTTACTCACGTAATTGTGATTGGATCAGTAGTACATGAGGGTTTCCAAGCCAGGCTGCCTGCTGAGATTAAGGTTGCTGAAGAATAACTAAAACAAGCATGAGGAATTGCCCACCAAAAAGAGCTGTTTGCAATACAAATCTCTCTATGGCAGCATGAATGCTACATGCTTCCTATTTTTTCTTTTTAGTTAATGTGAAAACACTTCAGCTTGCTTGCCACATGCATGTTTGCTGCTACACCTCATTGCACCTGCATGAAGCTGGATACCTTTCCTACTAGGGGCAATAAATAGGAATGATGATCACAGAATTTCTGTTTTTATGTGCCTTTTCCGAGTGTTTCAGACCAGAATAACAAATGTGTTCTACATTATGTGTCATAAGCCTGCAAAAGATACACAAAGATAAAATAACAAAGCACAGCACATTTTGCCTTCAGTTTCTACTTGAGAATGAGCCCTCTGAGTGGGGGCTCTTCTCTAGGGCTACTCTTACTTGCTACTAAAACAGACAGCATATAAATAATTCTGGTGGAACTGCTTGCTTTCAAGAGCCGAAGCTTTATGCAAAATACCAAGATATTTGCAATATGTTAAAGGGTTTAGTGTTGTGTGACTCTAACATACATATTCTTTTGATAATCCTATTTTATTCCTCTACTGTCCATTATCTGAAAATCATCTTTTGGAATGCCTAAAATATCCCAGTGTTTCATCATCGATCAAAATGTTCTGCTCTATTTTTACTCAGTACAAAATCCTGGTGTTGAAGCTTCCTGCTATAATGCTATATATGTTCACTCTCTTCACATAATGAGCATGTGTTTTGAAGCAGTTGCTTTTCAAGGTCAATGCTTTTTCAGACAACTGTACTGCAAGATGAGTCATGGGAGTTAATGACATAAACCATTCAGTATAAAACCACTGGCTTTTGGGTAAGCAGCAATTGAAAATGAGCAGTTCTCAGCCCCTTATTTTCCAATTCTCTCTGGTCACTGTAGCCATAAAGAGGAAATGATGGTGCAGAATTTCATTTCTCTGCTCAACTGCTGTGGAGAGCAGTTTTCTCATCCAGGTTTACTGAGCCAAAAAAAAGAATCACACTTGAGTGAATCTCTGTCTGAAAGTATGGCAAAAATTGTTCCAAGTTTCACTCTGAAGATTAACTTCACCTTTTAAAATATAGCATCTCCATTTTGGCATAGACTTTATAAAAGAAAAGCTATAAAAAGATGTGAAAAATTTTAAAGGATAGCGTAAAGTAACCTCCTGGGGTCTGTTATGATCTGACACTGGTTCCTCAGTGGACAACAATCATCAGGTTGGTAATTTGCATGGGCTATGGTTTGGGATATGCTTGCAGGTGTGGATGCACAGGAGCTCCTTTGGGGAAAGGCTCAGAAGATTCTCAGCCCTATTTCTGAGTACAAGGAGGATACTTGGGGTGTATGCCTTCATCCAACTTTTCTAAAAAATCCAGTAAAAATAATTTAGTAAATCATTCAGCAGGTGTTCTGTCTGTGTGAAGTCAGACTCCTGAGTTCACTGACTCTAAACCTATCAGTAGTCTTTATTCTTTGGCTTTCCCCTTGGTGCTTTAAGTGACTTGTATAAGAATGCCTTACACCTGTCACACTAATTACAGTAGTACCAGATACAGGGATGTTACAGCAACAGGAATCTTTAGCAATCCAGTATATTTAAAATATGTGTTACAAATATAATAATTACATTAAGCTAGGGCTTTTTTTCCTCTAGTAGTGTTGTAATGGCCACATTAAATATATGTCATGCACCTGAATGTATTTCTGCATCTAGATAAATGTTCTGAAAAATCTAAATTAGGAAAATTTCTACCATACTTCCTGCCTATGAATCTTTTTGCTAAGACTATTCTCTGAATGAAAAGTTGCATTTTATTACAGGATTTAAAAACTGCATGCATTTATATTTAGAGTCAGGTAACATTTCAAGCTTGAGGTGGTTTTGTGTAGAAATTGAGGAACTGATACCACCTACCAGAGTGATGATGGTTTTATCAACAAGGAGGATGACTCCAGTGATTTCTAAACCAATTATGTTTTTTACGTTTATTTGGGAAAAAAAGTCAGCCTGGCATCTAGTAGCAGCTGAATCACCAGCTGATAGCATAGCATTTAAAGCCAGAATTAGAAGCCAGTGACAACTATATTAGACAGTTAAATGTTGCTACATTACAGTCGCTGCAAGAAAAGCCGCTCCTGTTTGTCATACAGACCACTTAAAACAGTGGCTTTGCTTTAGGTTTTCCTTTAAGACAATGGAATAATTTCTTTTTTTTTTTGTTTTCATGCAGTTTAAGCTTGAAAAGGGACTGTTAAATGACCCAGTATGACTTTGTAAGTTAGTTGCTTTTGAATGTTGTCCATCCTCTGGGATCTGGGCCCAGAGGCAGACCTGTTGGCTGTGTTTCTCCCAGATGAGTATAAGGTCCCGATTTGAAATGTCAAAGATAGGAAATCCACTTTACTAAGGAATTTGTTCTGGTGGTTAATGATGTTATTGGGAAAATAAGTGCCTTATTTCTAATATGACTTCTTAGGCTTCATCATCCACCTCCTTGTTCTTGTTATATCTTTGCCTGTTAGTTTAAAGATTTTTCTAGTATTCAGTAATTTCTTTCTGGATAAGTAGCTGTGCATCATGATCAAGGAAACTAAATATTTGGGCTCGTTTGGCCATGTTTTTAAACACACTAAAGAGACTGAAATCTCTGAAAATATTTCTGTGATGTTTTCCTGTACCATTTTTAATTTTCAAGCTGTTTTAAAGGGCACTAGAACTGCATTCAGTTATGTCTCACCACTGTCCTTGTAAACCATCTTTTTACCTGGTATAAGGATTTTTCATACATGGTTTACTGTGTATATTGAAAGTTAAATGTTATTTATCGGCTGTAGTTGCTCCAGACATGCAAGCTAAGAGTTAAAAGGCAGAAATCCAGTCTTCAGGCAAGTCACCTGTTCCATTTTTGGGTCACCTCCTTTTGCCAGCACTGTCTCACGCATAACAAACTAACTGAAGGTTTTAAGTTGAAGTGGACAACAGTAGATCCCCTGCTTCCCCAGTGATAAATTTGGAACCGTGTCAGCAAGGGTCAGGAAGTGCAATTGGAAGTGGTTCTCTCTGGCCAACTTTGCAACTCCTGCAAGCAATGGATGAGCTGGACCTGTGCTTTTATGGCTCCTTGCCATTTGTATGTTCTCTCAGATATGCTTTTCATTTTCCTAAAATACCCGTGATATTTTGGTTTGAGTATTAAATTCTGGCTTGAAAGAACACCTGCATGCTTTCCTTTTCCCTAAATAACTATCCATTGGTTTAAACTAATCATTTTACCCTAGCACCGTGTTCCTCCTATCCCTCATAATAAGTCTATCTGGTATTTGTGTCCTAACCCTGTAACCAATGAATGCTAAAACATTCAGTATCTTTTTTATTTTAATCAATAATTTTCATTCTTTGGCATTAGATCTCAGTATTACACAGAATTTACAAAGTAGTAGCATAATAAAATTTCTCTTACAATACCTTATTTCATATTTAGGAAGAGTCCTGAAAACCTTAACAGTCACTCAGAACAGCTCAAGGAGAAAGAAAAGCAAGGTTTTTTCAGGGCAATAAAAAAGAAAAAGAAGAAATCTCAAAATGTAAGTATGCAGCATTTCTAATAGAATAATTCTTTCATTCATTTTGAATTCTTACCATTTTAAGATGCTAGATTAGTACATTACCTTTGTATTATTTATGATCGTGTTCGTGTATATACTAATTTCTTTATTTTCTCTCTTCACTATATGAAAGTCAAATTTTTCTCCCGTTCAGGGTTGATTTTTCTGACTTTTCAAATATTTCTTTGCTTACTAGTCCTGTGCACCTTCGTTTTCATTCAGACCCTTTGAGAGCCAGTTTTGATGCAGGTTTTAAGATGATGTTGCAACAGATTGTTTTTCAGGATATGGTGATACCATTCCAAGAATAGTAAATTCATTGTCGTGTGTCCCCAGAGCTTGAATAGTTTCAGGCACCCATACAGAGAAAACGAGACTGTTACAAATGAGAATTCTTTCCCAGTCTTTTTCATGGAAGTGTCTTGGTAACAGCCTCTGTCTTCTTGCTGCATTCCATGACTGGAATAAAGATGATGTGTCTTAACCATTCTTAATGTTTTATGTTTTGTTGAGAGAATGCATTGTGGATTTTGTTATTCAGTATAATTCTTTCATGTTTCATACATTTTTATATCTTCATATAGTTTTTGGGAGGGAGAAAGGACTTTCATCAGAAAGTAGTGGTATACTAACATTTCACAAAGTTTTATAATAAAAATATCCCTAAGAACTGAAGTAACCTAAATGTAATTTCATTCTTAAATGACAGCTCTGGAAACAGTAAAACATTTAAAACTGTAATTTTCTGTAAGTATAAATGCAGTTATAGTTTTAAAGATTGTCAAAATTAAGTAAACTATGCTTACTCCTGGCAAAGGGGAGTGACTTAATGAGAATATTTACTGTCAAGGAGTGAGGTGATAAGACTCTGAGTGTTGGTAGAGGGCTGGTCTGTTGAAAATTGGGAGAGAGGAGAGATTATCAGGCTTTCTGTTGTCTTTGCCTTTTTAAAAATTTGAACTGTGGGGAGCATGTACATATATATATTAACTAGCACTCAGAAATGCACCTCCCCTTCCTGCTGGGTGAGATTTACAGCAGTGGCATCTACCTCTCCTTCTGAACTTGTTCATCCTCATACCTGTATGCAGCTCAAATATGACCATTTGTATTAAACAACTGAATTAAATGTCTAGATTATAGCTCTAGGACTGTTTGATACCAAAATGTCCATGTAAGGATAACACACCTAAAGCCCTTGGCTCCAGTATGCATTTTCAAGGAAAAAACAACAACAAAGAAAAAGTGTTAAATTTGCATTCCTGTACTCTGATTCCAGCCATCCAGACATGGTGGCAGCCAACACTCCAATAGCTCAGCTGATAGATGTGTATTAATTATTTCCACATTATATTGTGTGAAAGAAATACATACTGGATTGTGTTGCCTCTCAAAATTTGGCATTTTACAAAACACTTAAATCAAAAGCTCCTTGATCTATAGCTACTAAAACCATTGGTTATTACAAGCAAAGGCAGATTTATCCTTACTCCTGTTTCTTCTCACTCTTAAGAAGGGGTAGAGGGGAATGGAAAGAGAGAGAGACAGAGGGGAAAAACCTGTGTTTGCTACTTAGAGCCGGTATCTCACAGAAAGACTAATAAATTAGTGAAATAATATAAGGATACAACTCTTTCATCCTCAGCTAGAAACTTGCTGAGAACAACTTGAGTTTAGGATCAAACCAGAGCCAGAAAAACCTCCTTTCATTTCTATTTACAGCTGATTACCAGGACAGTATCAAGGCATAGACTGTACCACTGATGTGTGTACAAGTGTCTGACTCAGACACTGTTCTTTGTTCTTCTTCATCTTTTAGCTGAAGACATCTACCTAAAAAATGTTGGGACAGTCTTTAGGATCTTGCAGCACGAAATAAAATTACTGCCTTCAATCCAGCACCAGATTTTGGTGTTAGTAGTAAAAGCTGTTCAGAGCACTGTAATATTAGCTCTTCAACTACACATATAATGTTTTCAATGAATTCCTATTAAAAATCTTAATAGATACTTTGTGACTACCCCAGGTTTGGTGGTTTTTTTTCTGAGACCTACAATTCATGCAGAGTTCTACAAGTAAGAAATTCCAGTTATTTACTCAAACACAGACTTTCAGCAAGAAATAACAAACTAGACCTTAGGACTGTCACAGAGCTAGGAAGCACATAATAGCTAGCTGTGATTTACTTCTGATATCCTTTCGCAAATCTGGTGATCATCATCACAGGAGTAGTAAAAATCAGATTGAAATTGGATTGAAGACATCTTAGTAATGTCATTCTCAAAATATCTAATAGCCCAGAATTGATCCCAGTTCCTGACACTTCCTCCTGCAAGTTGTCCCCATGAATCGTTCTCCCTAGAGTTCTCCAGGGGCACTACCTCTTGGGATAGCAATTTTACTGCCTGTTATGGGAATTCTTTGCAATATTTTTTTTTGCAGAGCTGTTCTTATCCATTCTCTTTTTCATCATTTGAAGTGCTTTAGTAATATGCCAAAAGGTTTTGAGGATTGTTAGAATCACAGTTTAATGCCACCAAAAAAATTGATATCCATGAGGGTTGTGCACAGTGTCAGTAGAGACTATCTTCAGAGGAGCCTGAGTTTTGCAGATTTTGGCTCTTATTTCAAGCTATGGGTCTGAAGAAATTATCTGCTTTGGAAAAAAGAGTTGCAGGTGGGCATTTCTCTTAGCAATGCTTTCATTCCTTTTTAATTTACTGCATTTGAAATAGGAAATTCTTCTGACCATAAAGTTCCTAAACATAAGCTATGCTGATTATTGATTTTCATTAAGTTGGATGGAATCTAGAAAGTGAGAAAACTGTTTGAAAGCCCTTGCTTTTGGTAGTGCACTTGTCATTGTATTTAGTCATATAATAATCCTATTGCATAATAAAGGTTTCTTCTGATAGACAGGAAACTACAAGTCACAATATATGTGTCCTACGCTTGTTTGCACCTGAGCAGGGGAGAAATAGATCCATTTATAGTTCTAGTACCTTACAGTTCTGGTTTTTGTTCATGCATTCACTGGTGAGTGCTTTAGTTGTGCTCCAGAAATTGAAATAAAACAACCAGTGTACTTTCAGTTATACGTGGAGTTGCTAATGGCATATTTATGTTAGAACTGAAATAATTCATGCTGGAGCCTTAGCTCTTATTGCAAATTAAAAATAGATTGCTTTCTTTTTCCATAGAGTAACTATCAACTGCTCATTCTGAAACCAACTCCTGTTACTGTTAGTGTATCTTTGATATTTTCTTTATATAAAAATAAGAAATGACATACTGCTTTAGGTCATTATTAGAAATACAAATGATTGCCAAAGTTACAGGATTTAATTCAAAGCTCAGAAAAGTCAACAAGAGCTACCAGTTATTTCCAAAAGCCTTTGAGATAAACACATTCTGTATTCCTAATGAACATGGATTTAAGAATAGGTGTGCTGATCTTTTTTTGCATGCTTTCTATGCATTGAGTTCCTTGAATTTGTTCCACAGTTTTTTCAATCATAATTGTATTTTCAAAAAGCAAATTATAGGCTCAATAACATGTATTGTTGAATTACCAGAAAAAAAAAAAAAAGAGTTAACATACAAAGGGGCAGATCTCTTGAAATACTATGCATTTAGTTTTTGTGTCTTATATTGCAGACAGACTCAACCAACGGCGAGAACCCAAGCATCAAGAAATCCCTCTTTCCTCTTTTTAATTCAAAGAATAATTTAAAGCATAGTTCTTCTTTGAAAAAACTTCCTGTAGTCACTCTACCAATGGTATTCATTTTAAAGTACAGTAACACTGTAAAACGCTCCAGTAAATTTGTTTTACTGACTACAGCAGCATGTGGTTTATTTTCATGGTATCACTTCCTCTTCATGCCAGTTAAGTATCTTGGGCCAGTTCAATAAATTTAAGTAAAATTGGCAGTCTTGTTGAAACAGATTGTGCCAAAAATTTTTTTTTTTTTAGTATTTGATATAGTGAAAATGTAACATACAAAGTTCCAGAGAGAATGAGCTTTGGGAGTAAGACTAAGCTAGGGAAAGAACTGTGAAATTGTGTATGCTTAAAATTAAACTGTCTCATTATATTTTATTCAGGAAAAAAAATTAACTTGGTTTGGTTTATAATTATATCGTAAATATATAATTTTATACAAACTACTCCTTTATATGTAAATTTAAATAAATCAAATACTAACAGTGGATTATCTGGACAGAAGTCTATCTCATGTGTCTTGTATTTTTGTTTGTCCTGATTGTTCATGATAAAAGACAGCTTGCATTAAAAATAGATTATATTTTGACTGTCCTCTTTTTACTTAAAATTCTTGAAATGAGATTAAAAACATGTAAGTTTTAAATTGTCTTTCTGCCATAAAGTTTCAGCTGTTTCTTAATTTTTGCTTTAGTTTGGGATATTTGTGGAAGAGAGAGAAGACGGGAGCAGGGAAAGCTCTTGGTTTTGTGATGTCAGTCTAGACATCAGTTTAGAGCAATTTTGGTCTGCTTCACTCTGGAGCAAATTTATAGAACTGATCCATGGTCTTAACTGCAGTATGGAATGCTTTTTAAATGAAGATGAGGCTCAACAATATTTTGTTTTTAATTTTGTTTTGAGGCCTTGTTTAACCAGTCTTTCTTACAGCAAATAACACTAACAGCATGTGAATGCTTTAAGGGCTAAGGGTAGAGCAAATCTGCATGATGTCCACAGCCACTTGCTCTTACTATGGGGAGAATTATTGAGAGGTCATTGCAATTCTGCTGCAGTGATGGGCTTCTCTTGTGTTCTGTAATTAAGTGTGCGAAATTATTTACAGCTATTCTTAAGAAAATATGAGGAGACCAGTATTTAATATTTTGTTGCAGATGCCTAACACTGAAGGTCAGGATCTCTTGGCATTACAGAAAGCCATTCATTCTTCCAATCACCAGAGCAGCAGGCAGAAGGATTGGCATCCTGAGAAGATGACAGAAATCCAGCCTCATGTAAGTGGCATTATCAATTCCCTATTTAATAATATCACTGAGGTATCTTGGCAGCTTTTTCTCTGGTGAAAAGAAGAACTGCATTTCACATGGTTTCCCAGCTTTCCAATTCCTTGCTCACTGGATGTAAAAAATCATGTACCTGCAGTCCTGCATAATCTTTTAAAATGTGGACCTGAATTACGAGAAGAGAGACTAAATGTCCTGTGTGTCTTCAAGCCCTTGAGAATACTGGTCATCTTTTTGTGTTATAGGCAAGCAGTGTTTCAGTGTCTATGGTCGTGATGCAGTGCTGTACAAAAGCCCTCAAGTCAGCTCTGTGAGGAATGGTGAATCCTGAGGGTTGGCTGCTGCTCAGCAGACTTTGATACTTGATGTGGTCACCAAAGCATGGAGACCATGTTACAGTGTGGCTGGCACAGACTGCAGTTTCAGCAGACTACATTTTTGGAACATAGCACTGCACTAGTGAAACTTTATTTTCTCCAGTTCTAAAACCAGCTCAGTGGGCAATATTTGGGAGGGAGTGTCAGTGCCATGCTCTCTTGTTGTCACAGTGGAAACTGGAAAAGAGGGTTTGTTGCAGCTGCAGTGTTTGAAGAGACAAGCTTCTCTGTGAGCTGTGTATTTAATGAGACTGCTTTCATACCAGTTTGTGTACTCAGGCTTTCCCAGGCTCTTGCTACCCATTTTCAGTAACCCCGTATCACCATTTACCTTCAACCTGCTCACCAGTGAAAGAAGCTGTGGGAGACTAGAGCTGCCAGCAAACAAAATATGTAACTTCTGAGTTCTGACAGACCTTGTTTCAGTGCAGATGGTTACTCAAGACTCACTCTAACCCCTAATTTATGTTCACAAAATTTTTAAGAACTGGTATTTCTGAAATCTGTTCCTCATAAAATGTGACTGAGGTTCTTAAGTTAATAGCAGGAGAAGTGACAGATGGACAGCTAAGGCAATTGTCTATGCCTGCATTTTTCAAAGGAAACAAGGATAAAATAATTGATGGGAACAATTTTTTTTCTGAGGGAGAAAAGGTTCCATCTTTTCAGGTAGCTAATAGATTGGACTGTGATGAGAAGACATTTTTTCAGGTGTGTAATCGTAGCTTGGAATTAAATGTATCAAACAGATATGAGCTAAAATTGAAGACGTCCTGTAAAGTTCAAGATGTTCGGTTTAGGGTAGGACAGCATTTTTATGGGAGGTCTGATATGATGGAGCTTTCCTGCGTGTCTTTCAGAGCCAGCCGTTAAAATCTCTTCGGAAGCTCTTGCACCTCTCTTCAAACCATCCTGTCGCTGCTGAGCCCCGCTTCCAGCCCTTACCCAGCCAGCCAGCCAAAGCTTCTTTTCCTGAAGTGCGAATCCACGCCATGAGTCAGAGCTCCAGCAGCGGCAGCAGCAACGTGCGGCCAGAGCCGCAGGCCAAGAGCCGGCCAACGCTGCAGCTGCCCAGCCAGCTGGAGCCCACCTGGCACGTGTCCCCCGTGAACAGGAGCGTGGCCGACGGGCCGCCCTACTCCGACCAGCTGCCTTCCAAGAGCGGACAGAACGGGCACACCTACAGCCGAGCCAACCGCTCGCGAATGCCAAACCTGAACGATCTCAAAGAGACGGCCTTGTAACTGCGCTCCGGCAAACAGACCGCGGCGGGTGGAGAGCAGCCTAGGGAGCGGTGCTGGTTCTGGTGGTGGTAAGACCGCATTTTCAGCTTTATAAAGGTGTGCAATATGTACGTGTGGAGCTATGCTGTTCGGCACCACGAGAGAGTCAGGGATTATACAGGAACGCAGGTGGAACTATGAATTACCGTTCATCAGAAATGTCACTGGATGCCAGGCAGAGTGTGCCGGTCAGGGAGAAAAATGCACTGTCATTTTCTCTCATTTACATTCCAGCTTAGTGCACATCTCTGTCTGAAAGCTGGGAGACTTCTGGTATGTATTGGCACTTATAAGGGTGAAAACGTTGTCCAGACCTATGCCCTTACTACATTTTTTGCTGCCTAGTTAAAACAGTGGGGTTTATGTGATAAAAGTGTATCCCTGTGAAGGGTTTAAAGTTAAATTGTATGTCTTAAATTTGTTTTTTAAACTTCCATATTTGATAGGATTTGTAATATTTATTTATGATGACCTAATATCGTACTGTTATAATCATATCTTTTATGTTATAATGTAAAGTTATTTTGAGCTGTTTGAAACATTGTGAAGCAGTGCAACAGCTACAGTAGTTTCTATAAAAAACTAACAGTAACATTTATATATTGCATCAGGAGTATTTTATTCTATATATAAATATATATAAATAAATGGAAAATAACTGTCTGTTTTTTAAATATACTCATTTAAAAGAAAAGTATTGTTATGACACTATCTGCCATATTTTTTATACATTTGTGATATAAAGTGCAGTATTAATCTTCTAATAAAAGGAAGCTGAATGTGGATATAAACGTGACTGTAACAGTATGAATCTTGCTTGGCTATGAGAGCCCAGTATTATAGGCATTATTGGTAACAAACAAAAGACAACATTCGATTCCAAGCTTTATTATGGGCTACTTTGTTGGAAGTATTGGCTAAATGTAAGAGACTGCAGAGCTGTACAGTAATCTAAATGTGGTATGTTCTCCCCTGTGTCCTTAGCTTTCCTAGTAATATTAATGGGATTTCTGCATCAAGAGCACAGAGCCCCAGTACCAAATTTTTGTTTCTTCTAAAGAGATAAAGTGCCCCATGACTACAAGCGAAAGCAGGTGCTCTTCCACTTAATAGCAGGGGTGAAAACCAAAGAAACACAGCATGAATTGCAAGTGAAATGCAAAACTTGGACACTTAAGCATAGCATGGCACTGCAGATCATGGTATAAGCTTTTATGCATATGTGTATTTTACATCTCTAGCAATCTATTAACTAATAGGATAAACACTGTATTAGAATTTAAACTACTCTTGCACTTTTTATTATATTCAGGATGTATTTAAAGCTACAAATCTGATATTTGGATACTGAGGGAGAAGGTTGCCGTGCAACTTTATTTCTCCTTAGATCTTACTATCCAAATATTCCCATACACAGTTCAGCTACCAGTCTCAGCAAAATACTAGATCTTGGGTTCCAGTCTCCTGTACAACATAGTTAAAACTGCCTTTACCTTGGTGAATGTCAAGTGTAGCAAATACATACCCTGATTCCTCTGTTGCTACCAGTAAAGTAAATCAAAGGTGAGCCAGTAGGAATCAAAAGAGTTATGCCAGTCTAAACTTCGTGCAATAAGAGGAGAGCCAGGCCTGTAGTGTCAGAACAATACAATCCTTCCATTTTCAACACATTAGTTCTACTCCCTCATTACTCTGCAGCATAGTTTTGTTTTCCAGATGCTGTCCTCGTAAGACACTTGTACTTGCAAATACACTGTCTTTTCCAGAAAGAGATTAACCTGAATGTAAATTGGATGATTTAGCCATAGAAGTAGTTAACAGAAGCAGCCAGGCAGTAAAAGCTGAACTTCTGACTTGGATAACAATGCACACTGGACATGCTGTTCAGTACCTCTCGAGTTATACCAAAGTTCTAACAACAGCAAATTCGGCACCACTACTGTAAAAATTGTCAGAAGGAACAGTATGGAATGATGTTATATCAGTTTTGTCCAGAACTAAAAATAAGTCTACTAAATTTGAAAAATTACCAGCTATGAATTCTTCCTTTGTCAATTGCCTGCAAGAAATGTGCATGTGATTTTTCTATAGATAGATATGATATATAATATCTCTCTATATATGATATATACTGTATTGATATATCATATATATAGCATATATAAATACAATAGACATTAAAGGGTATTCAGTTTTTTTCTACGTTCAGTGGGCATCCAGGAAAGATATTGTGATATTTACTCTTTGTCACTGTCAGAGTTTAGCAGCTTATTTTAGCAGTCTCTGTTAGATTCATTGCTTGGTCACAGCTACATGAGCCCTGTTAGGCTGCTTTGAAATGGGCTGATGGCACTGAAACCCCTCACAAAAGCACTTCCTGAGAGAGAGGGGCTGTGAGCAGTGTGGTTTGAATGTCTCTTTTAGGGCAGCAGAGCTGGTGAAGGGCCTGGAGCACAAGTCTTATGAGAGCTGCTGAGGGAGCTGGGGGTGTATAGTCTGGAAAAGGGAATCTCAGGAGGGACCTCATTGCTCTCCACAACCACCTGAAAGGAGGGTGTAGCCAGGGGGGTCAGCCTCTTCTCCCATGTCTCAAGTGAAAGGACGAGAGATGAGAGGAAATGACCTTCTGTTGTGCCAGGTGAAGTTACAGATATTAGGGAAGTCAGATATTAGGGAAAAAAGGATCACTGAAAGAGTGTTCAGGCATTGGAATAAGTTGTCTGGGGATGTGGTGCAGTCTCTGGCGCTGGAAGTGTTTGAGAGTCATCTGGATCTGGCACCTGGGGATGTGGTTTAGGGGTGACTGGGGTGGTTGATGGTTGAACTGGATGATCCTAAAGGCTCCTTCCAACCTTGATGAGTCTGCATTCAGTCTCACAGGGAATATTCTAGACTCTTCTGTGCTTTGTGAACATGTATCCTTTTGCCTCTGCAAGATTTTTAGCTTGCTGGTAAGATCTTCATGCTGGGGATGATGATACTGAGCTATATGTGGTTGTTATGATTTCTAGCAAGGAAAAATGTTTCTAAAGAATTCTTTTTCTCTGTACCCATTAAGTTAAATCAGGGTAATCCCTGACTGTACATAGAGCTGTTTAAAGTAGTTAGTAAATCTTCAAAGGTGACCTAAGGAATGTTTGAGTATTTGGTGGCCCATGTATACAGAAACTTGTTTCTACTTCATACTGCATTTTCCTCTTGAATTCAACAAACTGTAGTAGCTTTCAGTTGAATACTAAATTGTGTTGAATGTATGTAGTATTTTCTTTCTTCTGTTGGAAAGAAATTCCAGCAGGTCGGCCAGCTGGTGCTGGGATGAACTGTGTATTTTTAACTTGGTCTAGCTTCCCAATATTTAGAATATGGTTAGTGTAATTTTGCTGAGGTTTTCAAAGGAGTCTTATTATAGTGACTGAGATTTTCTGACTTAATATAGAGGAAGAGAATTACAGAGCAAACTATTTTGTAAGTGTCAGCTTTCCTTTTCTCTGGTCTGTGAATCCTGTACTACATGCTCTATAGTTTTATTTGGTATAAAGGATCCTAGTAAAACTGCATTTTACTCTTTGGCAATCTTTTGCCTTATGGCATCACTGATGATGTGAATAAAAAAGAAACTAAGTTTCAGAAATTAATTGTAGTCATTTTGCAGAACTCAAGCTGCTTAAACTTGTCTGTGTGTTTTTGTTATAGCTCTTGAGCTCTTTTTAACTGAAAAAAAGCACCTTAAGCTCATCCTAACTGAAATTGTATAAGTGTCTAAACTGTCATTTTAAACTGCCATGTGAATGTATTGATAACCTAGAACAACATCTATTTTCAACAGACCTGGCCACAGAGAGCAGTCCCTTTGACCTGTTTAACACTTTTTGCTCCATTTATTGCAGTCCAAGCTTCATTGCCCCTCTGAGAGGTTGCCAGGAGAGCACTGGGCAGTGATCCCAGATTTGTCTCTTAAAACTTTCCCCAAACATCACTTGTTCTTTTAGATCAATATTAAGGCAGGCTTCAAACTTCCAAGTGCATGACACATCATCAGGTCATGATTTGGCTTGTCACCTTTTTCTCCACCACACCATCTTGTTTCTGGGACCAAGGCTGGAGTGACTCTTCAGGAAGCAGTGGCCTTCCCCTCCCTTGTCATTGCAGTTAGATCTCTTAGGAGATTAATCTCACTTGTTGAAAAAGCTACATACCAACCTTTTATTTTTTTTCTTCAAAAGCTGATGAGGTGTTAGCTGAGTAGACTCCTGGGTTCACCCAGAAAAAGCTATGTATTCTCAACAGTTCTGTAGACCTCCCTGTAAGAACACAGGGAACGTATGTGAATACAGATTATACAGCTCTGAAAGCACTGTTGTGATCTAGGTAGCTGAGGCAAAACCTATCCACTTTAAAGAGGAGCGGTGCTCTAGAAGTTTTTGGGGTTTTATTCATGTTTCATTTTTTTATTGTCTTGTAATGATTTTATAGTGAGAGATACTTCAAAATACTTGTATGTAATTAATTCTGTATGTGTTGATCATTGTCAGAGTAGAGCTGGGAGAATATTTGCATCCCAGCCACAAAAAGAGTATGAAAAGGATAGCCATATATGATGTACTGCAATTTGGGGGGTGCCAAGGAATGTTTATTTTTTCCATTCCAGCTAGCATATATACTACATCTCTTAATGGGGTAATATCACAAACCATGCGTCTAGGCTGTTCATGGTAGTAGGCCCACCATTTGAAATAGGAGTGCCACAGAAGATGGTTGGAAAGGTGATGTGCCCTATGTAACCATTTCTGAATAACCTTCAGATCAGGACACTATTTAGGAACAGGTGCCTTTCCCAACACAGCTCTTTCTAATGGTATCATGATGTTAAACATTCATTAAATGGGTTTGTAGTGAGTGATGAAAAAAGCCATTTAACTTCTGGCCTTCTTTTAAAAGGGAGTGATTTGAGTAAACCCTTTTAATATAACAAAGTTTAGAAGTTGGCACCTTTTTCAAATGGTCAAGCAGCAGCAGTGCATCAATGCTCAGGCAAGTGAAGGCTTGTGCTGTACTGAATGTTGTACTGAAACAGTGGATTCCTCATTTTGCAATCACAAAGCAAATTTCATTAAAGTTAGCAAAACAGATTTTAAAGGAGATCCTCTTTATATTGTAAGAAAAAAGCTGTGTTAGGTCATCTGTTCTCTCAGTGGAGTGTCTTAACAAATATCACATGAGACAGCATAGGTAAAACTGAGGGGTTAGGTCTGAATTTTACTTGTTCCAAGTTCTGCTTAGATACAGATTTGTGACCTTGTGTGCAGCCAATTGTTTGATGCAAAAGTTTTGACCTACTCAGTGGAAGATGCATGCGAAGTGTGAGAGGACTGGCCCCACTACTTTTGGATGCTTTTCATTTCCAATCCAAATCAGATTGCTTCTCAGGCTCTTTTAGAACACAACAAAATATGCAGCCAGGCAAAAGTGACTCTTGAAACCTGGCCCAAGAGCCTGAACATGGAATTTGTGTCTTAGCCTAAGAATGACTACTCATCTCTTGTCTTCTCTGCAAGTCAATCTACCTCCTCTCTCTTGCAGAATGTAGTTGAGGTTGGGTTTCTTTATTCTGAGCTTATTATTGACTCTAAATTTTGAAGAGACATCTAAAAAGATTCTTCTTCTTGGTACTGTTAGCAACCATGTAATAAAATATTGTTGGGCCTTCATCTGAAATACTTCTGAATCCTCCAAGCCATCTGAGCTCTCCCTCTAGAATTCTAGTGCCATCCTTTGCACTGCTTTGCAGTCTTCCCTCGGCCTTCCCCTTGTTCTCAAATATTGCAGTTGCCTTGTTCTTTGTTGTTTCTCTAGTGCAGATTTTCAGGGAGTTAGAGGCCTTATCTACTACTCCACCCTATTTGCTGTTTTACTCAAACAGCTATCCTTAGACTTGCTCAGGATTTCCTTCATTTTAATTTTCCATTTCATCTGGGTGAGATACCTTACCTCATTGTGCCCCCACCAAAACACACTGCCTACCAGGCTTCTCGTTCCACCAGGTCTCTGTTTTCACAGGGCATTGTTTCTCTGGATCCGTTCTGAGAAATGCAAGGTGGCATCTTAATTGTACAGGTGTAGAATTGCGTTGTGAAGTAGCCGCTGTCGTAGAGCTTTCTGTTAGCATAAAGATAAAGCATGTTCATAGCACAAGGTGGAAGCTGCTGTTCAGTTTTCCTATAGGATGTGAACCTCTTGGTGTAAACCCCTGACGTGTAAATCCAGTGGCAGAGCTTTTAAGTCTTTTGTTACAAGGCAAAACTTTAAGCATAGGGAACTGTCTCGATGTTCCTTTTCTTCTTTTTTTTTTTTTTTTTTTGCTAGTGCACATCTTAGACTCGTACTACTGAAAGATATGACTAACTGAAAAAAGCAACTTTATATTTGGGTTATATGGAACAATAAGCTAAAATCTTCCCAGAAACCACAATTTTGTTGGAAATTCTATGCAGGCATTTTAAAATCTGGTTAATCTGATCAGGAATTCCAGGACTGCTTAGGTCTCCACTGTGTAATATTTAATTTTAAATTTGTGTCATTTGGAAGAAAGAAGGAAAATCTTTATTTATTTTTTTTTTCACTATCTGCCGGTACAGATTAACAGGCTGGGGAGGCAGCTTTCAAAACTTCTAAATTTATGGATAAGATTCCAAGATGTTTTTTAACAGCTATTAGAAATCTAAAGCGCACAAACTTTTAAATCTACCATGCTTTCTGTTGTGGAAGGGATATGTTGTGGTGTTAGCCTTTTTAATCCTGGAATAAAAATTGATTTTAAAATGTGTTGAATATTTAAGGATGACTTCATGCAAGTTAATAAACCATTTGTAAAGTGTTTGTATACAACCCTTTGTATCATGTTGTTGGTACACCTTACCAAATTTTCTTTTTGCATGTATTCCATTCTTTACTTCTGTACAATTTCTATTGTTGCTGTAAATATTCTAAAAGAGAAAAAAAAAATCCTGTGGTAACTTTAATTATCAGCATGGAAATGGTTAATTTTTACTGAGCACAATGTATTTTTGAATGGGCCTTCCAAAATATGTCTTTAATAAAAATGCAGATTTTGCACTAGAACACTGGCACTGGCATTGTTCAACAGCTGATCTTATTCCTGACACGTTTCTTCCAGAGCATCTCTCCATACGGTAGCTTGGCTCAGATGAGTGGAATAGACCAGAACCAGGACTCCTGTGCCCAGTGGGTCACTGCCAGGTCCTGGCTGACTGAGAGGCTGCTTGTATCTGTCCACAAGCCTGATGTTTCTGTGGGATGTTTCCACAGGGCAACATCTCTGAAGCACCGTGTCGCCCACCATTCCTGTAGTCTCACTGTGAGATGGATTCTTCCTTTCAGGGCAAGAATCTCTGCTGTTCTCTCTTTTGAACAGTACCAACCCCCCAAAGCTCCTCAGGAGGCACTACCAGAAATTAAAGAGCCCTGAAAGTTTCCAGCCCACAGTCATCACCACAGGAAAAGTGTCATGATGGCATTTTGTCATTGTCATACGTAAACTGAGACACTTCTAGGCAAATGTTGAGGTGTTGAGGTGTCAGTTTTAGGAGTTTTTGATGGCTTCCTCTTTAATGTATCCTGACTATGAGACTTTTTTTGTTACTGTGTACAGCTTTAAAAAAACTTTAAATATTTCCCTGCTAGTCTGTCATTTTTTGGGGTAATTGGAAACAAACTGAGGAGTAGGGACCCCCTTTCCTGGGCCTCTCTTCTTTCCCTTACAGCTCCAGCAAGACTTGCTGAAAGCCAGGACTTGCAGTCTGTTAGGTCCCTCTGAAACAGCTGCCTGATGGATTGTGCAGCAACCACAGCCTTGGTGAGACCAGGATGCTGCCAGTGCCTGCATTGAGCTGTGCCCATCGCCTCCCCAGGAGGGAAACTTCCAGCCTGAGCTAATGGCTTCAACTTCCACCAGGACAAACAGTCCAGCATTTTAACATTTCCATCCAGAAATGGGGTTGAAATGCATTTCTTTGAGGTGCCCAGTGCTCTGGGGGACTTGGCTTTACTCTTAAAACCTTACTTGGCTCTTACTCTTCCACCAATCTCATTTAGTAACCTTTTTTCTGTACCCCCTGCAGAGCCCCAGAAAATGGAGTGGCCATCTCCTTGAGGTTGAGCACCTCGATGTGGTATCCCCAGTGTAGTCAGTATTAGACCCCCACGGGATGGAGGGCAGAGTGGACATTTTTCTCTGGATGGAAGTAAAGGGATAATTCCTGTATGTACCCATTAAGATAAAGGGGCTTTCGACTTACAAATGAAGTGGCTGGTCTGGAGGCCTGAGGCAGTCTCTGATCAGGTAACTTAGATTGGGTACAAACTTCTCAGCACCATTTTTTCCCTCACTTCTCTCTACGCATCCCATCCTAAAAATCCAGGTCATAAGGCTGAAAGCGGTTCTTGGTCCTACTTCCTATTTCAAACCCCTTGTGTTTGATGCAGTTGCCATACACTGGTCTCCCTATCTCTGCAGGTAAAGACCTGCAGGATTGTTTAACATTGTCAGCAACATGGACAGTGGGATTGAGTGCGCTCTCACCACCCCCTGTTGTGCAGTTGACACACTGGAGGAAAGGGAACCATCCAGAGGGAGCTGGGCAGGCTTGAGAGCTGAGCCTGTGCAAATCTCATGAAGTTCAACAAAGCCAAGTGCTAGATCCTGCATGTGGGTCAAGAAAGTCACAAGCAGAAATAAAGATTGGAGGAGAAGCAGATCAAGAGCACTCCTGAGTAGGACTTGGGGCTGCTGGTGGATGTAAAGTTCAGCATGAGATGACAAAGTGCACCTCCAGCCCGGACTGTATCAAAAACAGTGTGGACAGCAGGAAGGCAGGGGATTCTCTCTCTCTGCTCTGCTCTGCTCTAGTGAGACTCCCCCTGGAGAGCTGTGTCCACATCTGGGGCCCCCAACGCAAGAAAGATGGGAACCAATTAGAGCATGTCCAGAGGAGGGTCACTAATTTGTTCCCAGGGCTGGCACACCTCTCCTGTGAAAACACGCTGAGAGATTTGGGCCTGGAAGAGAAGGCCCTGGTGAGACCTTTTAGTCTTTAGGTCCTTTAGGTACCTTCCAGTACCTAAAGGAGACTGCAAGAGAGCTGGGGAGGGACTTTCACAAGCACATGTAGTTATAGGACAAGGGGGAATGGCTTCAAACTAAAGGAGGGCAGGTTTAGGTTAGATGTTAGGAAGAAATTCTTTACTGTGAGGGTGGTGAGGCACTGGGACAGAGTTCCCAGAGAAGCTGTGGACTCCCCATCCCTGGAAGTGTTCAAGGCCAGGTTGGATGGGGCTCTGGGAAACCTGGTCTAGTGGAAGATGCCTCTGCCCATGGCAAGCAGATAGGAGCTAAATGATCTTTAAGGTTCCTTCCAACCCAAACCATTCTGTGATTCTATGATTATGAGGAAAAGCTTTTATATTTTTGTAATTATACTTCAGCTGGTGCTGTCTCACTTTCATGATGGCTTCAGTCACACTGTTACTCCAACATGCTGAATTTATGCAGAAGTGGAAGTCAAATGCAATTCTAAAAGCATTTTAGGACCACTTAATTAATTAAGCCTCTCAGCACTCTTTATATAAGAGGCAGAGGTTAAGTGAATTTCTAGAGGTCAATTAGCAAGTGAGCTGCACAGCAAAGATCAGAACAGAAACTCCTGCTTTAGCAGGAACCATTTAGTTGCAAGTCAGAAGTAGGTCCCTTCCCCATCCAAGCAGGAGAGGTGAAGTGCAGACAAAGGACAGGGCAAGACAAGAATCAAATGAACTGTGAAATGTGTTCCAGCTTATGTATTGCCATACATTTCAATCTAGAAAAAGGTCCAGTGATTTCTTCGAAGATGGGAGGCTGGAAGAGTGATAGCACAAGTCCTTTCTACCTAAAAAGTATTTTCTTTCTCCAAGGTTTTATTATATCTTCTATGTAACATCAGTCATGTGAAGATCTGTAATTTAGTGTGGTGCCTTGGTGTATGCTCCTTCCATTCAGGGCGTGCATTAAGCCTGCCAGCTCTTCCAAATCTCACAGGAGCTTTTGGCCTTTGCAATTGGGTGCATTTCCAAAACCAGACAACTGAAAAACCCTGGACTGTGCATAAGAGCTTGTCGGAGGCCAGTCACAGACAAGGCTTTGACTAGCTACAGTCAAGCTTAACTGCTTTGGGGTGATACAAATATTCACCAGCTTGTGCCCAGTTCATCCTTCTGCCCCTCGTGGCCACCCCTCCACTTCTCAGCCATGCAGGAAAACATCAGCACCAAGGCTCCTTGCCCCATTACCACCCATCAGGACATGGAGCAGAGCTGCCTGTGATGCTTTTAGGGCAGGGAGAGCTGTATGTTATCATGTTGGCAACTGCGTCCAGGGTGTGGAAATGGTTCAGCTTTCAGTGCTGGCGTTAGCAAGACAAGTGCTGTGATGGCTGCTGGGGAGCCCTTGTTTCCCTGGTGCTGGATGTGCAGTGCCTCCAGGGACGCTGCTGTACCATGCTGGTCCAACAGCTTGGCTGCTGAAAAAGTGCCTCGAGCTCAGTGGATCTTTTCAGTAGAGCTTGCCTTGATTAGCGTTAAGAGAACCACACAGTGATTTCTTACTAGGAAAACGTGGCCCCAGACCAATTTGTGGATAGGCAAAAATCCCATCCATGGATGAGGAGGTGGGAGAGAAGCAAGGGAGTGCTGGTGTGTAGCAATCATCTCAGCAGATGGGAATTGGTCTTTTCTACATCTCTGTAGACTTCACACTGTTGGTTAGTGGAGCAGCTTTCAGACTTGCCAAACAGCTTATTTCCCTGACAGCTATTATTTGTCTCTACATACAGAAATAAAACGAGGCAGAAACATCTGCTCTCACAAGTGAATGTGATGGAATTGCACAGCTATCCAAGGGCTTTTCTCATGATTTTGGTTACATCTCATTTGTTTTTAGTCATATCTGTACTCCTGCCCTGCACACAAAGCATTCACCTCTCCATCCATAGGGATAAGGAGAAGACAGGAGAGGTAGATGGGCTGCCTGAGCACCACTTCTTCAGCCTCCCCTCTCTTCCCTGAGACAGTTCAGGTTCTGATGTTGTGACTCTTTGGGATGGATGCACAGATTGTTAAAAGATAGGGAAAAGACCTCTGGTGCCTGCCAGGTTTGTGCTGCAGGTGTGTGGGAAGGCAAACCAAAGCCATCACTCCAGAGCTCCCCACAACCCTCCCTCATCGGAGCTGTGGGGGCTGCAGTTCCCACCCAGACTGTGTTGGGCATCGGCTCCTGGGCTGAAGCCGGGACATTAACCTCAGTAATTGGGCTGTCACCCCAGGAAGATGAGTCCATCATCCACATGGCCTAAATTCAGCGAGTACTAAACACCCACTGGAGATCAAACATTTAAGAAGAGTGAGTCACTGTCTCTGTACCTAAACATCCTCAGGGAGCAAAGTGCTGGGGTGCCTAAGATGTGTCAGTGCAAAACCAGAGAGGATACAGAGAGGGTTTGTCCACCCGGTGCTCAAGGCACCGATGTCTGTCCCAAAACCAGCCACAGCGGCTCAAGCCACAGGGTTCCTGACACGGGCAAACATGAGGTGATTTGAGAGTGAGATTCAGACGGGGGCCCTCGTACCAGGGACAGGCGATATCCAGCCCCAACCCCATCTCAGGGCATGAGGGTGAGATGTCTGTTCTAGCATACAGCTGCCTTCCTGAAGGGAATTCAAGCCCCGCCTTTGGACCCCACCTGCGTGTATTTCAGCATTCACAGCCCATCATGACAATCGTTTCCCCAGCCTAACAACCAGGGCCAGAAGCACCGCATCTCGCCAGATCCAAGCCACAGCCCTGAACCTTCCTCTTCCCCCGCGTGTGTCCCACAACCTCCCATCAGCTGCAACACCGGGCATGGTGTGAAGTAACATTTTATTCAAGACAGCCCTTCCCTTTGCAGGCTGGATGTTCCCATCGCAGGAGCGGCCGCTGCTTGGGCAGACCGGCCCTGAGCCCTCCGGCCGCAGCGTCAGCCGCACTTGCCCAGGCACTCGAGGAGCTCCATGCGGATGGCGATGCGCACGTGCCAGCCCAGCGGGATCAGGCGGATGTAGCGGGCCACGATGGGCGGCCGCAGCAGGTTCTGCACCGAGGATGAGCGGTCCGAGTTGCCATAAAACACCTGTGAAGGGAGGGAGGGAGGGGTGGGTGGGTGGTTAGAGGGCTGGAAATCCTGTCCGATGAGTTTGGGGTACCTGTGCAGAGCGGAGGAGGAGGAAGAGGATCCTTCCCCTCTACACTCAAAACAAAAGATTTTAAAAATAGCCAGATGTAGACAATGTTTGTCACATTAATTTAGTTTTCTAAGTAGGCCATTTCCCCCCATTGGTCCTGCACTTTTTATGGCCAGAAAATCTCACCCCATTCTCATCCCATTCTCTCTCATTTGCCTTTCTGTACCAAGGCACTGCTTGATTGGAGTGAGCATGGCTGACTTTGGCTCTTTGAAGTTCATGAGCCAGGCTCCTACACAAGCCAGTATAGATGAAAAAATATATTTGAGGGCCCTTTCCCCATTCCTTGGCCTGGACGTCACATCTGCTGCCATGACCTGTTTTTTTTTGGGAAAGCTCAGCATCTCCCCAGGGCTGCAGGAACTTCAGAAAAGCCAGCAGAGCTTCCTATGCTAGGACGGGACCATTCCCACAGATGGGCATTGAGGACACCTGGGAGGCAGCAGCTGTGACATCCCCCAGCCCAGCTGCACTGCACAGGGATCAGGGGCAATTCTGTAATATCTCCCCAATGTGATTTTTTTGTTTCAAGTCAACCAGTATGGAGTGCAACATGAGAATGGTTTGGAAGGTTATGACTGACTTAACCAGTTGCAGATTTTGTCTGAGTGGTTTTTCTGCACCAGGATCACACACTATCCCTGGACACGGCAATAAATGAAATCCCCGTGCAGTGCTGAAGGATGACTGGGGCTGTGTGGCCACAGCTGAGAAAAGAGTTTTATCATGGAGGTGCTGCCTCCTCTGCAATGCCAGCTAATGCCTCTGAGCTTAATCTGGACTTCAGTATGATCATTAGAAAACACAAATAATGTATTTTTTCCTTCTGCTCTAGTCAGCACACTCTCACCTCAGGGGGAAGAGTCCCTCTATGTGCTGCTCCCTAATGCAGAGTGAGCACCGAGACCCATCCACCCTGCTGCTCCCACAGGATCCCCCTTTTGATGCACCTTCCTCCGAGACCTGTTGTCACCAAAACAACACCCAGCCTGTTGTCACCCTGTTGTCACCCTTCCGGTGGCCAAGGAGCAAAGGTCACTGACCCGGTTGTTCCCGGTCTGGTCCTTGTAGTACACCCAGTTGAGGTTTTCATCGGTGCGGTACTGTACGCTGTACTTGGTCATCCACTCGTCAGCGTCACAGCGCCCTTGTGTGAGGATCCCCGAAATCACCTTCACCTCCTTCAGGTCGATCTGCAGCCACTGTGCAGTGTCCTGGTACTTGGAGAGCCACGCACACCTGGGGGGACACCACCAGCCCTGCTCTGTCCTCCACTGTGCCCTCCCAGGCAGACCCTCCCTCCCCAACGCAGCCAGGGCTCCCCAGCCCGCACACCCACAGCCCCCAGGACCCCTCAGGGAGGTATTTCTGAACTCACCCAAAGCCTTGGCCATTGAGGCGGGCCTTGTTGGCTGTCCAGGAGGAGTACCAGCCTGTGTACTGCTCAGGGTTGGAGCAGCTGATCTGGTCTGGGGTGACAGCACCAGACTCAAAGCCCAGGGGCTTGTGGTAGGGACACTCTGCAGAACAAGAGAAAAAAACACTTAAGGGACAGAAGTGGCTCTATTTTCTGGCTGTGTTTGCACACATCTGTGAACACCTCCTGGGGTTTCATGTTTCTCTCTTCTCCCTGATTAGGATGCTGGGAATGCTCTTACCCCAGACCAAAACCTGCCCTGGGGCCATAGGGTCTTCATTTCTAGCCTTGTGTTAATTTCTAACTCTACTTTCTCTCTCAAACTTACTGGACTTGTTCTGACCGCAACATTTTGGGGGAAAGGCTTTATTCAGATGTTGCAGGCTCAATCTCCCTCTTTTAAGTGTGTGGAAGAAGAGCCTGACTGGGTGCATCAACCTGGATCCAACTTCCAGGCTGTCAACTTTTGCCTGGTCCTTGAGTAATGCTGGGCACATGTTTTCTTGCTGGGCTTTACCTCCTTCTTGACTGTCTTGATTTATGGCTCTACTTGCATGGCAAAACTGCTGAGCCAGCTCTGGTGATCCCCCTACAAGCACCCTCAAATCTGCATTTTCTGGTCTGGGGACCTTCTTTGCATCTGGAGGTAGCCTTGCCTTGTGGAAAACTCGCAGGTGCTCTGGTGCAGTGAGATGTCATTCTCAGCCCTGCTGTGGGCTCAGGGATTTCCATCTCAGTTTTTGACTGCAGACCTTCAGAGTAGCAGTTCTGCAATAGTGAGAAATTCAACACAACTACAACCAGCTGCAGAACTACTGGAGAAGGAAATAGTAATTTGTCATTAAAACTTTCTGTGGTGGGTCACCACACAGTGCTCTGAAGGTAAGACTTTAGTGATGCTGAGCACCTGCATGCTACCTGGACCTAGGTGCAGGCGTTTTTTGCTTTGATCTTTTTTTATATGTGATCAGGTTATCATCGTGTATCAAGATACACAGAATGAAGTCCCTCAAGTGTCACATAGGGATTTCCTAGGTAAACATCTATGTCATGGACAGCATTTTCTGACTTTGCAGCCTGTGTAGCCTCTGGAGTCCCCAAAGGTAATTCTGTCCGTTTCTCCAGTTCAGCATAGTCTGTTTCACGGGTCTCAGCAGTAAAGGAGCAAGCAAAGCACTGCACAGATTCACTTGTGAGTACGAGGTTTCCTTGCCTTATCCATGCCTCAACAACCACTGTGCTGCCTCATGCTAAAAACAGTCAACATATGGGGAGCACCAGTGGATGCCCAGAACCTGGCATGACTGTGGCCTCCCCAGTGCAACTCCCCAGCACTGCAACCATGCAGTCGATGTCTCATTAGCAAGCTCTACTAGGTCAATATTGCATGCATCAATATCTCATTAACATATCTTGCTCAGCTGGAACCTCATCAACATGTTTTTCCCCATGAAAACATACAGCCACTGTCCTGCCTTCCTCCAGGCATGGAAACATGCTTTTCCACCATGTTAAAAGCCTTGCTCCCCTTGTGCAAGGCCCTGTGTGTTTACTATTCATCAGGCTTATCTCAAACACCACCCAGCTTTACTTTTAGCGACGCTAATCCACAGACCACACAACCGTAATGTAATTAGCAGGTCACCTTCTGGTGAGTTCGTTTGTGCCATGCACAGGGACCTGCCCAGCCAAAGCAGCTGAATGTTGAACACTGTTACTGCCAAGGCAGAGAAAAGCCATGCAGTGTTTGCGAGGCCAGCTGCTCCCTTCGGCCATGCCAGAGGCAGCTCTGCACGGCTGCTCTACAAAATGTCCCCGGGCAGCAGGAAATGCCAGGCCACACCACATTGGCTGGGCTGGGCTGGGCAAAGGGGAATGCAAAGCCCCTCTCTGGGGACAGCGACAGCTGGGAGTTACAGTGGAAACATTCCTCATGCAGGAGAACAAGGGAAATGCCTTCATTACTCAGCTACATAATGCTAATGTGAGAAACACCCCATCACAGCTGGCCTGGCCAGGAAACCCAGCACCGCTCCTCACCCACGCATTCCTCAGCTATGGACAGATCAACCGAACCTGACACGTTTCCTTCCCTTCCCATTAAAAGTATGCTGCAAAGAAGGAATGAACTGTTTTTCTTGATCCCTGGAGAGTTTAGAAGGTGTCACAGTCTAAACTGCAGCAAGGGAGAATGAGCCTAGTGGTACAAAAGGTTTCCTACAGCAAATCCTACCCATGGCAGTAGCAGCCCCAGCCAGTCTGTGGAAGCACCAGCATCAAGGGCTCGAGGGAGAGAAAGACAAATCCATCAGCAGCTGGATTTGGAAAATGCCAGCTCTGCAATGCCAGGTGCAAGGGGGAGGCTGCTGAAGGGCACCAGACAAACACAGCTAAAGGCTCCCTCCGTTACCTGGCATGCACTCTAAGCCGTTACTCCCGCTGGACCACACTGAGTTAGGGCCCGCTTGGCAATCGCATTTGCAAGCCTTGCTGTGCCACAGCTCCAGTGTCTCATCCTAAAGGAAAGGTAGAAAATGAGTAATGAATCAACATAGTCATCACAATAGTGTCATGAGGCCAAATCTGAATTATGAGCCTTAGACAAATGTTTGTGCTTGTCTGGATTGCTGCACCTTGTTTGAAACCCTTTCCAGCTGCCAGCTCAGCATGAAGCATAGAACAGCTTGGATCCTCTTGGATTCAGAGTTCTGAGCTCGGAGGCCCACGTGCCGTCCCTCATTCTGCCCCAAGACATCAGGGCTGTGCAGTGTCAGACCCCCAGCATTTACCTGGCAGCTGAACTATCCAGAGGGACTTACCTCTCCTGGGGAGAGGGCCATCACAGCTGGGCAGTGGGCGTGGAGGGAAGGAGAGAGAGCGAGAAAGAGAGATCAGAAACAAAGATGCTATAAGCAAACATCAGGAAATACAATCAACATTTACCCCTGAGATAAAGACAAATAAATAGGGGAAGGGCTGATGAATCTACCACATTTCCCCAAGCTAATTGCCAGGAGAAGGCAAGAGAACATAGGCAGGAGCAGGGCACTGCATGTGCTCATGTCTGTTCTGCTCCTCCATTGGGTTTTCCTTCAGATGCCTTTGGCATCGCCTCTTCCTGATTAGATACACCTGAAACACCCTGAGGCAAAACATGTGCTTGACCCCTCAGTCTCTGCTTTGCAGCTGATTTTGCCCATATCCATTTCTTTTTTTCTTTCTGTTCCACACTGGCCCGGTCACATTTTCCCCTTAAAATGTTTAAGCTGAAGTGAAATCCTAGCTTGGTGCCACTGCAGATCCCAAACATCTTTGGAGGAGACAGGGCACCTCACAAGGTGCTTGGCGCGAGATCACTCCCTCTGGATGTGATGGAGAAAAAGAAATGTAAATCGGCCTCCCTAATCTGCCTTACAGACAAGACTCCCTTTGTTCCTTTCTTAGGGAAAACCAGTAATTGTGGCTGTGGAGGAAGAGATGCTATTTTTGCAACGTCTGACCTGTTTTATCTCCTGCCTCTTACTGAGCAATGGCTTTTTTATGAGGCTTTTTCCTTACTGAAAAGGCTCTTCTTGCTTCACAGTGAAGTCCAAAATGGACTATGTTAATAGCTTTCAGACTGGCAGAATATTTCCCAAACAGCTATGAAAATAATATAATAAAAAAATAATCCCATGACTGCTGAAAATTTATCAACACAAGTCAAATGTCAAACATCAGGTTTCCAAAGATGTAGGGAATCTATAAGCCAGTAAGGAAAGAGTGATTGAGCAGGTAAAAGCTTGCATACAGGAGCCATGGGAAACCTGCCACCTTCAGAGGTTTTGTGAATACGAAAAGATGATTTTTTCACCAAATGAATTAGACTCTGAATTATTCACTCAAATCTAGTTATGGTTTATTCATTCATACACTGTCACTTTGCTGAGCCTACGAAGCTCCAGCTAATGCTGGGAATTTACATCTTACATTACTATAGCGAGTTTTGTCTCAAAAGATGCACAAACACAGAGCAATTATAATCAGCTGAAATATAAACTATATACAAAGCTCTGTTTATTACTAAAATGCAACTGCTCCTTGAGTGTGAAAATGAGTCTAAATGTATTAGGAGTCTAAAAGAAAGACCTCCAAAAGCAAAATTATAAAGAACATTTTTAAAATTCCTTCCTCTAACACAGGGATGGTCTCCTGTGTTAGTGTCCCAGAGGAGCAATTCTGGCATCAGGAACTTACCACATTAACCCACAGCATTGGCCCTGGCAGAAGTAAATGTCAGTCTACAATAAAATGTGGCTTCTACTCAGGCCCAAGAGGGAGGCAGGGATCACCCAGAGCCCAGCATGCTCAGGAGAAAAACATACTTGTACATCTCCAGACATCTTGGAAAGCATACCCTTGAGCCCCCACACAGCACTGCACTGCACCTTTCCCAGCACAATTGTTACCAAGCCAAGCCCTGGGACTCAATTGTGCAACCAGAAAAACAAGGCAGAAGGGCAAACCCAAAGCCATCCCCGTGCTGTGCCACATGGGGCAAAGAGGTTTGACTTAAACCTGTGTGAAGGTGATTTAAGTTAATTCTGTCCATGAATACAAGAGAAAGCAGTATCACTTACCAAAACTGGATTATCTTTGCCAATAAAAGTAATGCAGTGCCTGCCTCTCCTGCCTGCCCTGTGGTGTTTGATGCAAGTGCTAGAGAGGCATTTGTATCTGGGGCATGATATCCAGGCTGGCAGTTATGTTTCATGAGTGTAGTGTGGTGAGGCCTGTTCTTGAGCACTGCATGCCTGGGATGTGGAAAGGGGATGTGAGTTACCAGGATGCTATAGGATATTGCTTTGTGATGATGCTGAGCCCTTCAATAGGCCTCCTGAGTCCCTCTGTTTGAGAGCCAAGATCAGAATTTAATATGCCATTGACACATGCAGCTGGAAACTCAACAGCTGTCAGTAAAACAACAGTCAAAAAAGGAACAGATTTCAGCTTGGGGCGTGTATGGTAGCACCAATTCAACCAGCAGGAATAAATCCTCCTCCCCAGGTGACCCAGCATTTTGTGGCTGGCTGCACACAGCCGGTGGTGCCTGCTCCTGAGCTATGAGTGGCTTTGAGCACTTTTAGCCTCATCTGCCAGGGAACAGCACCACAAATCCAGCAAGGGCTTGAATTTCAAGCACAAAAGCCCTTTCTTCAATGCAATGTTTTACTGGGTCAGTCCCACAACACACAGTGGTGCAAAGGCAGTGCCAGGGCACAGGTGTTGGCATGCTGCCCTCTGACTGTCCCAGCTGGGCTGGGCAGCTCCACTCCTCAGTGCATAACTTGCTGATTCAAACTCCTCAAACAGGAGTTCAGCCTCCTCATTCTCAGCTGGGAGAGGTGAACTGCTAAGGGTTCACTCTCACAAGGGGCTCAGCCATCCAGCCACAGTACAGGGGTTGGCATGGGGTAAGCCTAGCAGTGGATGGCCAAATGCCCTGCCTGGGCAGTGCAGCCTGATAGCCCCTGGCCTTGGGAGAGGAAAGCAAATGAAAGACACCCTTGCCTGCAGTTGGCCACAAAACATAGTAATTGATATATTGGTGTGTTTACAGCTGTTACATGCCCTGTCCTACAAAGGAAATGAAGAGGAAAGCTGGCTGCCAATAGTATAAAAATGTGATGGGCAGCATGCTTTTATAGTGAGCATGTTTGCCTTCAAGGAAGGTTACAAAGATAATTGGTAATTGTAGGTCAGACAGAACGAATTGCTGCAATTCAAGGGGGAGTCATGGGGCCTGCACGGCCGCCAGGGGCTGTTTTATAAACACAGGACTGATAAAACCCCCAAAACACTAAAAAGGGAAAAGCTGTATTTACAGCCCCCAGCACCTTCAGCAAACCATCAGTTCAGTGAAATAAATTATTATCTGTGTTTGGGGGGGGCAGGGAGACAAGGCACGCGCCTTTCCTGTCCCTTCCTCCCACTCTGCAGTGCGGTGTGTCCAGAGCACTGCCATGCACAAATGCTATCCCTAGCACAGGATTTAGGGACCAGGGCTTGGGACAAGATCCAGGGGATGGTTTTGTGCCAGGGAACCTGTGTCGGTGAGGCTGGGCTGGAGCCCAGGTCCTGAGATGTCTCCACTTGGCACCTGCTGCTGCGCAGGATGAAGGGGAATGATACTCCAGGAACCGGTCCAGGTTTGGGGCAGAAAGAAAAGGGCTGGCAGAGGCAGCCCTGGGGTGCCAGGATGGGGTTTCTTGAGATGGAAGTTGGATAAAGCAGCAGCCACAGCTTAGGGCTACTTGGGGAAAGGGGCAATCAATAGCAAGGAAACTCAGCTGCTGGCATTTTAATGGCAGGAACAGGTAACTGTTTCTCAGAAAAAAATTGTAATCATCAGGAATGTGGTTAAACAAGAGAAAGAAAGAAGGAAGATAAAGTGTGGGCAGAAGTAACACTGCCAAAGGCTGTGTTCAATACAGTAACTCTGAGGAATCACATTCACTATCCTGACCATAAAGTCACAGCAGCAAGTCATCTTTTAGTGTAGGAATTAATGACAGATATACAGGCACGAGAAAGCACATTATAAATATGAAAATAAAGAAATAAAACATAACACAGAATAAATGTCGGTCACTCAATTTACTGGAATAAATTCACATAAACTTGATCATTGCAGGAAAAGTATATGGAAAATGTTAATCTCTTTATTTATTTGCTTTATTATATAGGTGTCCTAGAAGCTTCAGCTGGAAAATGGTGGAATTTTTTTTGTCCCATCTCAATAAGTAACATCTCAGTTTAAAAGAGCTCAGAGAGGTAAAATTATTTTCTCTCCGTCCAGTGGAAAGCAATGCCCCCATGATGCAGCAGTGCTTTCTGGGTACAATGGCTCCTTCTGCACCTGCTTCCTTTCTGCACCTGGGGGCTATGGGGTAGAGGTAAGGAAAGCATCTTAAATCCCAGAAAAGTAATACTGGAGACCCAGAAAAGCTCCAAAAAGTCACAAAAATGAAAGGCATGGCTGGAGTGGGTGGCACTGGCTCTATCATACTTTCTGAAAGGCCTTCTTTTCCCTGAGCACTGCATTAGACAGCATCAGGAGCAGAGTTAGGTAACAGCCTGTAAGCAATACAGAGGGTCGAGACACTGAAAAAAGCACTGCAGTGCCTCTGTGCCCATTGGGTGCTAGTTTGTATCTTGCTATATTATTAACTTTGGCTATTTTTACATGCCAGCCCTGAAAATCGTGCCAGGCGACTGAGGTGACTCACATCAGGTTGCACCAGCCCCCGTAAGAAGGTGCATTTCGGGAAGCTGCCACATTCACGGCGTTCTCCCCATCTCTGCCTGCTCCTGTGCCAGAGGCAGCGCTCCCAGGGGCCCCTGCTGCAGCTGCGGCCGGTCCTCAGGTCCCCTTGGCAAGCACAGCCTCCCGCCCACAGCTTCGTGATCGCTTTTGTTGATTTCCCCCCGGGGCTTTTTCCATGGCCACGCTAGGCAGGCTCCATGGGACCGTGTGCTGTGCAAACAAGCACCTTCATTTCTGAAAAGCGTGGGCTTTAAATGGCCCGCAGGAACTGCGCCGGCAGGCAGAGACCTCTGCTCAAGGGCAGATCTGTGTCCGCCCAAAGCCATGGGAAGCCAGGCTGGCCTGGTGAAAGCAGGGTGCCCATGCAGGGGCTCCTGCTCCCAGAGCCGCGCTGGGCCAAGTGCCCAGGCTGGCTCTCCTGCGGATGACGCTGTGGCCCCAGCGGGGCAGCAGCACCCGGCACACATCAGCCTGCGAGCACTCATCTCTGCTCATCACCGGCAGGCGCGCTCAGAGGCACAAACTGAGGGCAAGAGGACATCAGCCTGCAGAGGGGAGGTCTCATACTTCGTGTCAAGCTTCTCTCTCAGGCTTTAAATCGGCTGCTCTTTTCCTCCATCGTGTTGTGGGGATTCTTTACAGTTGTATTATTTTACTTTCCATTTCATTTTCTTTATTTGAATCATTGTCATTAGGTTTTCCTTTTCTTTCATTTGTATTGTGATTCATTTAATATTTACTGGTATTTATTTGAAGGCAATAAAAATATATTTAAGTAATCACAATTATACCTATTTAATTCATATTAATTTCTCTTTTTCCATAATGTTTCCCCTATTTTTTGTGTGTGTTGTGACAATATTTGAAAAAAGCTAAATTAATTTGAAAAAAAAAATCTACCTTTCCTCCCTTTTTTCCTTAAGG